>JANFOE010000802.1:0-148851 GCA_025667525.1 Glebionis coronaria
GTTTGAGAACAACTATACTCAGAGGAAGAAGTATAATAGGGATCCGGTCCTCATTGGCAACTGTCAAACAACGGCCGGGGGAGTCCACAGAAGCCTTCACTGAACGCTTCAATGATGAGTGCACGCGCACAAGAACAATGCCGGAGCTCCTGAAAATCTCTGACTACATGCACGCCATAACAGACAGAGAGTTGATCAGGCGCCTCAATGACAAGCGTCCAGAGAGATATGATGACCTCATGGAAAGGGTCAGAAATTTCATAGAAGGAGAAACAGCTGTTGCCGCGGCCTACCCATCCCGAGGAAATGGGTATCGGTCAAATGATCAGTCCCGGAGACAGTCGGGCGGTCAAGGCAATCAGAACAATAACAAGGGCTCAGACTATAAGAGCCAAAGCAAAGGAGGACGGCCGGACGATAAGTTCACCCCCCTAAAGATGTCCTACCGGGAGATCTTGCTGACGGAAGGGGCAAACTTTCCAAGGCCTCCCCCAATGACCACTCCGCCGGAACGTCGGCAAGGAAATCGCTTCTGCGAGTTCCATAATGACAAAGGCCACGGTACGGAGGAGTGTAATCCAGCTCAAGAAGCATATTGAGTCACTGATCAAATCGGGTAAACTCAAGCACCTAGTTAAGGATTGGAAGGATGGAAAAGACAACAACAAGAAGTATGATAAGAAGGATCCCCAAAAGGACAAACCTTCGACTATATACATGATCCAATCCAGACAGCGCCGCACGAGGCAGAAAGTTGGCCAAAAATTTTCACGCGGCAGGGAAATCTCATTCCCTCCCATCACAGCAAGCGATGTGATTGATGCGCCTCTCACTATTGAGATAAGCATTGGAACACACAACGTTCGTCGCATGTATGTGGATGGAGGGTCGTCAGCAGAGGTACTGTATGAGCAGTGTTTCGTGCAGTTATGCCCAGAAATAAGAAAGCCAATTAGTACCGGCCACGTCGCCGCTTACTGGCTTTAGTGGAGACACTATCTGGCCGATAGGGCAATTACGTTTGCTTGTAACCATTGGGAATGAGGAACATTCCACTACGGCGTGGATGAACTTCATGGTGATACGCTCACACTCTCCGTACAATGGGATCATAGGCAGACCAGGCATTTTGGCTATATGGGCGGTACCCTCTACGACGCACGGAATGATCAAATTCCCTGTTGAGGGGGGAATTGTTACCATTTACAACACAATCGTACCGGCATCCGAGTGTCACACCGTGACAACACCGGCTCCACCTGTTCCACCCAAGGATGGATCACCACCTCCCAATTGGAAGGTAGCCATTCACCCTGACTATCCGGAACAGGAGGTATCCATAGGATGGGCGCTCTCGGATAGCGGCAAAAGGGCCATGTGCTCTCTTTTAAGTGCAAACCTAGATATATTCGCATGGGAGCCAAAGCATATGACAGGCGTGCCACGTGCGATAGCAGAGCATAAGCTCCAGATCCGCCAAGGGTACCAACCCGTCAAGCAAAAGAAGCGCCGCCAGGCGCCTGAGCGCAGCCAAGTGATATTGGAGGAAGTACGGAAACTGGTGGATGCAGGCATCATGCGCGAGGTATACTACCACGAGTGGTTGTCCAATCCGGTCATGGTCAAGAAACATGACGGAAGTTGGCGTATGTGTGTGGATTTTACGGATCTAAACAAGGCCTGCCCACAAGACTGTTACCCGTTACCGGAAATCGACTGGAAGGTGGAGTCCCTATGTGGGTATCCTTTTAAATGCTTCTTGGACGCATATAAAGGGTATCACCAAATCCAGATGGCGGAGGAGGATGCAGAAAAAACGGCGTTCCATACGAGCCAGGCGTATATTGCTATACGAAAATGCCGTTTGGACTGAAGAACGCCGGTGCTACATATCAGCGGTTGGTGGACAAAGCTTTTAAATCACAGATAGGCCGCAACTTGGAAGTCTATGTTGATGACTTGGTGATAAAAAGTCACACGGAGGAGGCACTTCTCCGGGATGTCCAAGAGACATTCGACACGCTGAGAAGGATTAACATGAAGTTAAATCCAAAGAAATGTACGTTCGGGGCAACGGAGGGAATGTTCCTTGGATATTTGATTGATCCAAACGGCATCAAACCTTGCCCAGAGAAGACGGGACGCAGTAATACAACTGCCGTCCCCTCAGACACGGAAGGAGGTTCAATCCTTAAATGGGAAGCTAGCCGGGCTGAATAGGTTCCTATCTAAATCCGCAGAGAAGTCATTACCCCTATTTAAGACGCTCAAGAAGTGCATTAGAAAGGGAGACTTCCGATGGACGAAGGAAGCCGAGGAAGCCTTCGGCCAACTCAAGCAGCATCTTGCATCCCTCCCTATGCTAGTAGCTCCCCGGCCAAAGGAGGAACTCATTATGTATCTCTCAGCCACTCATGGCGCAATAAGCGCGGTACTTATAACAGATAGAGATACAGTGCAAACTCCGGTCTATTTTATAAGTAGAACGCTACAAGGGCCGGAGCTTAATTACTCTTCTATGGAAAAACTGGTGCACTAGTGTTTGCTACAAAGCGGCTGCACCGATACTTTCAGGCGCACCCAAGGTCATTACGGATCAGCCAATTAAGCAGGTTATTTCTAGACCGGACGTAACAGGGAGGCTACAAAAATGGAGCATCCTATTGGGGGAGCACAATATATCTTACAGGCCAAGGACGGCTGTTAAAGGCCAGATCTTGGCAGATTTCCTGATCGAGAAGCCGGATGAGGAAGGGCCAGTCATCAAACAAGACGAGATCCCAACAGAACCATGGGTGTTATTCATGGACGGGTCTTCGTGTACGGACGGGTCCGGAGCAGGTCTCATCCTCACAAATCCAGAAGGAATGGAATTCACGTACGCCCTCCGTTTTGAGTTCACGACCACCAACAACGAAGCGGAGTATGAAGCATTAATTGCGGGTTTAAAAATCGCCGCTAGAATGGGAGTCCGCAACCTTGAGGCCTACGTGGACTCACGGCTTGTCGTGAACCATATTCTAGGTGGGTATGTGGCTAAGGAGGACAACATGGTCAGGTATTTGGAAAAAGTCAAGTCGCTAATCGCGACTTTCAGTAAGTTTTCCATCAAGCAGGTGCCAAGGGGCGAGAACAAGAAGGCGGACGCTCTTAGCAAGATCGCATCCACAAGCTTCGCTCACTTGTCTAAACAAGTCTTGGTGGAAATACTCAAGGAGAAATCTATAACGGAAGGGGAGGTTGCTGCTATAGTTGAGGAGGATGGACCTACATGGATGACCCCGATTATCAACTATTTGACTAGTGAGACCCTTCCAGACGAGGAAAAAGCAGCACGACGCATCAGAAGGAAGTCGCAGCATTTCGAACTTCGAGAAGGCATCCTTTACAAGCGCTCTTTCTTGCACATATATATATATATATATATATATATATATATATATATATATATATATATATATATATATATATATATATATATATATATATATATATATATATATATATATATATATATATATATATATATATATATATATATATATATATATATATATATATATATATATAGATATATATAGATATATATATATATATATAAATATATATATATATATATATATATATATATATATATATATATATATATATATATATATATATATATATATATATATATATATATATATATATATATATATATATATATATATATATATATATATATATATATTATATATATATATATATATATATATATATATATATATATATATATATATATATATATATATATATATATAGGTGAGAGTTATATGTAGAACTCATTTTAAGTGTAGAACCATGTAGAACTCTTATAGTGAATCTGAGCCTTTGGATGAACTTGATGAATGGTTAAAATTAGAAGTGTAAAAATTGTAATTAAACAAAACCTGAGGTACTCTTTTTCAAATATACAAAATGATAAAGGGACATTTATGGTATTTTCTAATTACGTGTATGTTATTTTTATCTAACTCATTTATATTTTTTATATCACCACCAGCTACTTATTTTATCATCTTCTCTACCACACACACTTGTTTCTTCCTCAAAACCCTAGCCTCCATCCCAAAAACTACATCTCTTTGCAGATCTATTATTCTCTAAAGATCTGTTTTACGGCTAATAGATAACAAAACCGTACATAAATGTTCGTAACCATGTTACGCATGATGATCTTATCCTTGATCCCGTATCAATTATCATTAGTAAAGTATAATGAATTTTAATGGCGTCGATCTCTTCTGTCACGTATTTCGCTGTAGATGAGTGCCAAGAATCGAAATAATGATTTTACGGAATAACAAGAAGATGGACTTGTTCATTTGGTTACATATTTAAGGTTCGTTTTATATGGATCATGCAAATTAGTATTCAGTTAGAAACATATTTTGTTAAATTTTGTTTAAGTTTCAAGACTAATTTAAATTATATAATTTGATTATATGTTGTAATTTTAGCCATGTTTAAGATGATAATCGTGGATTACAAAAATTAATGATTACTATTTTATTGGTTTTTTTATAATTAATGTTTATATGAAATTACTTCAAAATTGTAAGTTTTTTGTTATGTCATTGTCAATTAATGATTAGAATGTAGATTACGTTATCCGTATAGTGAAAAAGATTAAGGTGTTATTATATACAATTACAATAAGATACTAAGATTGATTAAGAAAACAAACATGCGTTTGGTTCTCGTTTTTCAACATAAAGTTTGATCATGTTCTGGAACAAAAATTAGCTTTATATAAGAGTGCATATATGTTAATAATAAAATAGTAAAAGGGAATATATGCTTTATGGTCGTCGGTAATGGTGCGCACATATGTTTTGAAGCGGATATACAATCAAATCAAGAAAGCTATAATTTGATTTTTGAACATGGTTTTGCCACTTGTTTCCGATAAAAATATAATTAATTGTTTGTTGTTTCAGGTATCGAACATGTTTGACAAAGAAGATGAAGACCATGACCAATTTAGAGACTGTACATGTGTCTTGAAAGAGAGTATACATATATTTTACAGTAATAAATTTGAAAGGGTGCATTCATGTTAATCGTGCACCTATAAGTTTGGAATGGTGCATTTATGTTTTTTGAATTGGTACATTAATGTTTTGGAATGACACATTAATGTTTTTGGAATGTTTTTTGAAAGGGTGCATTCATGTTAACGGATGCACATATATGTATCATGTATGCATTTAACTTGGATTTTATTTCTTTAATTTATCAAATATTATGTAATTTATTTTTGTTTTGGGTTTGTTATACATTTAAAGGTTACATTAATATTATTATATTTTTTTTATTAACTGTTGTAGCTTAAAAACTTATATGTAATTGTCATTTAAAGCAAAACAAGCGTAAATAAAATCTACGCAAGAAAAAATATATGTAAACTTACATTATTTAAAAAACATATATGCAAGAAGAAAATATGTTTAAAAAATAATTAATTCCTACAACTAAGGGCTCAAAAATGTTTTTATAATTAAAAAGTAAAAAAAAATAATGAAAATATGTTTTACCCTTATACCCTTCTTAATTAAATAAAAATATTAAGTAATACTAAATTCTTATTGGTTAAAAATGGTTCTGCAGAGTTCTACACCTAAATGTGGTTCTGTATATAACTCACCCCTATATATATATATATATATATATATATATATATATATATATATATATATATATATATATATATATATATATATATATATATATATATATATATATATATATATATATATATATATATATATATATATATATATATATATATATACATATATACACTAGCGTCATAACCCGCCCAACGGGCGGGGTCATTTCGTAAATATTATCTAAAAATACGTTTGTGTATTAGTTTTATCTTTTGACAGTGTGACCTGTTTTTGTTTGAAGAAAACTAATACGAAACTAATTTTTGATATTTTTAGGCTTTGGCCTACACAACGGACATATTTTGTTTCATGTGAATCTGTCATTATAATGATATGCGGTTGTATTTTTTTAATTATATTGCTTAAACGTAAAGTATTCTTTGACAATATTAGTTCTTGGTACACCCAACTACAATGTTTGGTGTCATGTTACTTTATGAATGTACATAAATCTATGTCGTGTTTGGTTTATGAATGTAACACGTAATTTAACCTCTTTGGGAGTAGGATGGCGTATTAGAATACTAATCATAGAAAGGCTTAACAATAGAAACACAACCTAAAATTGTCCCTCCATTATGCTAGTATAACTTTTATTAGATTTGGATATAAACAACTCATAGTTAGATGAATATACATATATTCCTTTATTTTATGGCATGGGAAGGTTCATTTCGTAAATATTTTTTGATGCAACGTTTTTCGATTGAATCTTGACATGGAAGTTTTAAATGTCCTTGTTAGTGTGAGAATATAGTTTTTGTTAAAGCAACCGACTTTTGATATTCTATGTATGTAAGATTCATTCCTCTGTTGCTTTTGACTATTGACAGTGGGACATATACCTGTACATGTGAGAATCTGTATGAGAATATTGTCTTCGTTAAAAGTAAACCAATGAACCTTTAATCATCTATTCTTTTTTACTCTTGTTAGTTGGACATGTAGTTTTCTGTGTGTGAATATCGGCTTTGTTAAAACAAATTGACATGTGATAGTCACTTGTCTTGCATATTATTAATCGTTATTGCGAAGATAATGTACTTTGGATAATTAATATTTATACATATGTATATATTCATGATTATTAAAATTTAATATTGATATAAAATAATAAATTTATATTTAAAATAAATTTATTTTTGCTAAATATTTATATATAATGTTTTCTAAACAAATAATGTAATTCGTGTTATTCGGGTTAACCCGAAAACTGACGTGAATTCAAATTCGATTTGTGTTTGTGAAATTATTCTATATACTAAACACCATCACGTTATGCGACATAAAAAGCCATATTTTCCATTTGGGCTCCTCCGGATTTCAACTTTGGGATGTGTTTCTTAGGCTAGATGGAGTGGTAACATAACTTAGCATCGTCACGTCAGCGTCATCTCAAATTTCTCTCTCCACTCACCCAACCTACCTTTCAACCTTACTGGTGGTTAGAAACTCACCACTACGTCATACCTTATTTTTTCTTTTTAATTATTTTAATTTTTAAACTAAAAACGTAAATATAAACGTAAACATAAACACTTTAATTCGAACATTAAACTTTCATTCAATAATTAAAAATATTACATAAGGTTGAATACTGAAACTACATTAAAATAAAAAAAAAACATTACAAAACATAATAATAATATAATAGTAATAAAAAACTTAAAAACTTAAATTTCCCGCTTGAAAATTGTGGCATTTCAATCTTGTTCCATTTGGGACTTTATTTCAAAACTTTCCAACATTCATAGAATGCAAAATTTGAATGATAAAGAGTTTGATATTCGATTACGGCTTCTTAATAGATAGTATCTTTAGAAGTCTCACTTGGATGCCTAAGTAAGACACTATTATAAATCGCAGAAACTTGACCAACTTTAAGACGAATCGTACTTTTTCATTTGCGGTTAACGAATTCATAACTTCTTTTTTTATCGCCTATTTTGCTATGAAAGTACTCAGTTACCTCCGACCAAAACGATTTCAAGTTGCACACAAAGCGCTACCCTCATCATTGGGAGTTCACAATTGGTTTGAACCTATTTTTTTATATGGTATAAAGAAAGTCTGATGTAAAATAATTTTGAAAGTGTGAGAGAAATAGTTGAATATTTATAGAGGTAAAGTGTTTAATTTTTTTTTTAAAATTATCTTTTTCAAAAAAAAGTAGCCGTTATATTGAAATGAGAGATGATTACCAAAGTAAATATCCCACCAATATGGGGACAACTCGTGCGTGGGTTTTTTGTTTGGGGTGACAATTCACGCGTGAGTTTGTCACTCACGGTGAGAAACCACCACCACTACGTCCGGTCTTAGTACATTTTGCTTTTCACTAAGTTTGTTCTACATATTTAAGGAATCGAGTCGTAGGTCCATGCATGTTTTAATTGGATGTTATTTCTTAATTACAACAACTGTTACAAAGTTAACAAACTGTTATTTCACACATATAAATATAATCTTATTTTCTCACATAAAGGTGTATATAGTATTCAAGGTAGTACTATTAAATTTGGGTCACCACACCAGCTTTCAATAAACAAAAAGTGATAGTTATTAATTACAAAAACATAACTTATCAAAACAGACCTAACTGTGCACCTTTAAACATACTTTTAACATGTTAAGATTTCAACCCACAACCTTTTGGTTGATGGGTTAATCTGAGTCTGATAGGCTACGAAACAGGTTAAGATTCATACTTTTAACACCTAACTCTGCACCTTTAATGCATACTTTTAACAGGTTAAGATTCTCACAACCTTTTTGTGGATGGGTTAATCTGAGACGGATAGGCTAATATCAGTTTGTAATCAAGTCGGGCAACAAAAGAGCATCCAAAGTACTACTTGAATAATCAGAATCAATCAGCTCTAGCGACACGAGTTACACCTTTACATCACATAGTATTTAGTGTGTGCTTTCATTATTTGAATGATTAAACGATTCCTAAGTGATCTGATATTCATACCCAAATACTCATCTTTGACTTGGAAACGCAATAAATCATATAACTTTTATAATAATTAAACAACCCCCGAAAGCCCCCTTATACTAACGTTTAGAAACTACAATATGGTGATATATTATATCAGATATGAATGCCTACGGCTTTCAAACCTCTTATGTCACCAGGGAAAACTTGTAAACTGTCCAGTACAGACTTGTTCTTTTAATATTTGAATATTTTCATTTTTTGCCATTAGACTTGCTATCCCATCCTCTTTGATATGTCTTAGTCTCAGACCTGAAACCTGGAGTAATAACTAATGACATTAGCTACACCAGTCAACAACAGAATGGAATATTAGGGAGAATATGGGAGACAAAATGGAAGTACGGACCTTGTATACAAGGTAGGATCAATGTTACTCCAAGGAACAACCTTATGCACCTCAAACCAAAAGCAGGGACCTGCCCCAAATGATGACATCCTAGCCTAAAAATAGCCAACTATAAGCAAATTAAAAATATCAAAAACGCAATATTGATATAGAAGGCCTTTTACCCAATCTACTGAACCACCATTTTGTCACCTTTACCATAACATTTCAAATTCATTATACACCCCTACAATTGAAATACAGTTCCAGGTCAGTTTCTGTCCCATCAACTTGTGCTTGAGGCATTCACCAAGTTTTTCTTCATGGAGGTTTCTTGATCCCCCTTGATTTTAAAATAGTCTAATTTTGATTTACTTCAAGTGTATTATTATTTTTAGTAACCTGCAATAAGGAGAAGTGCAATCGCTTGGCAGTAACTGGAATTTAGAAGTTCTAGTTTTGGATATATCTGGTCCGACTGCTAAAGTGCTAATACGATTAATTAAGATGCCTCAATTTAATACTTATCATGGGTTTCTACATTTCTTGTTACTCTATGCTGCTTGTCGGATTCTCTTATTATGACATAATACTTCCATTGAACACTCCTGATACTTTATCAAGGTATTCCAGAAATAGATCTTTATAAATTAAGCATTAAAATTTATGCATACGTGTCACCTGATCCCATTGATGCTTGAAGTGTAACATTTGTTTTGATCTAAAGTCAAATCAAGTCTTTGTCTTGAAAGCACTGATATTCTTTTTTCCTGGTTCAACCTAATGGATTTTAAAATGATTTTTGTGGGATCATGAGCATAATGTTAGATTGACGGATGCGCAACCTTCCTTTCAGATTAGCTGGAATAACTGAGTAGAGTTATTCTACGTGACAGTGTTGTTCTCAACTTTCAACGTAAGTTATAACTTGGTATTCTTAACTTGCAGTAACAGAAGATCCCAAGATACAGTGAAAGGACTTGGCTTTTAATCATTACATGTTATGCACATTTCAAGAAAAGCAAAACCATGAGCAGCTTTTTGAGTTATCTCAACCATCCATAGAACATCTATTAGCAGCAACCTTCGGTTCAAGAGTGACGCAATAGTACAACGATAGGTCATCACACTTTGGTCTTAACATAAAGCAAGGAGTGTCCACATTAGTCATAGAATAGTGAAAATTCTATAGACCTCAAAATTAAGTTAGAGCTTACTGCTAATATATTGCAGTAAATTAAAGGATCCTATACACAATAATGACTCCTTAGATGACTATGGATTCAAGTAAGAAATTTATCAAATATTGTTCCATTTTGAGAAAGCATAAGTTAAGGATTTGATTGTTTCCTTAAGTGGATGTTTTGACCCAAGAGGAAAGGCAAATTCTATTTAGTTTTGACATGAAATGATGTCGTGAGTTTTGTTCACCAACTACTTCCAGTTATATCCTAAATCTTTATAATTATTTTAACATATTGTGGAACAACGGGATTAGATAAACTTAGGAGGTGTTTGGGTCATCTTATTTGGGTGAGACGAAAAGCTTCACGGGTTTCGAAAATCAATAAAAAGAGTCCACAAAAATAAGCCAATAAGCCCTCAAATAAGCGCCTTTTTAAATTAGGCCAAGAAGCTCATGAAATAAGCTAATATACCCTCTTACGCAAACCTGAACATAGTTCGACCAAAACTTTGATAGTTGACATACAAAATATCTATATGCTATATTTTGGTTCCTTTAGTTTATCTTCTGTTTATAAGTATAAACTAAGAACCAGACTGAAGCCAGAAAAGAGACTTTTTACAAAGTGGTCTGGTTTTTCCATGTCTTTTTATTGGCGCTATCCTGCACACCCTTATTTGGTAATCTAGCTTATTTCATTTTCATTATTTTCAATATGATATTGGGTAAAAATCCTAACATGCTAACAATAAGAAAAAAACACATTATCCTTGTAAATTAAATGATCCTTGGAAATGGTATATACTAAATCTACATATGAATATGCTTGTAAGTGAACTGGGACAAAAGAGTAGCAAACTTAAGTGACTATGATATTAAAATCACCTGCTAGCATCCTCGGTATTTTTTCCTGAAATTTTTTCCTTTGGGAGCTGATGATAACTATGAAAAATTAATATATATGTTAATCAGTCCAACATATACAAGAGGAGGATACACTTCAGAATAAATGTTACGATACAAACCTGTGACGCCATATCGACACCAGTCTCGTCTAGCACCTGTGATATGAAGGGTAAATAAGCAAAGTCTGAAAAACTAAACTGCCACACAATACAACTTACGCAACCAAAGGTATATGTGTCCACCTAAACATTACTGTTCCGTTTTCATATAGTTACTTGTTCTCTATAGGCTGGTTGCTATCAAGGCTGAAAAACCTGGACCTAAATGATAAGAGTTCCAAAACTGGTCTGTTAGCTTGCTATTCTTCTCCTGTTACACAGTGGAGCCTCTTTGCATTACGTCTATTCTGCACTTTTTACACATACGCGACTTATTAGCAAGTTACTCAATTTCAAACCGTAAGCAGCCATGCAGCAGAATTTCTACATCTGTCGACTTGTAAGAGCGTGATATCAAAATAGTGAACTTACAGCTAGGGGTTGTGAGCTTGAGGGTTTTGAAGCAAATATGATACAAAGCTTCATTATCATACACGCATCAACATTTTCCATAAGCTGGTGACCAAACAATGTAGCATTGCAAGGTTCAACCACGGTGTCTAAAACCTTAGGTGTTGGGAAAACAAAAAGGGTGTCATAGGGACACAATATTAAACGACTTAACACATATATTAGCAGGTAAGCCCCATGATGTAGGTCGGAACAGAACAGATACATACCTCTCTCTGAGTGATAAGTTGTCTAGTTCATCAGCAATTGAAGGCAGAACTCTCTCATTGTAATTCTCACCAAGAGTTCGGTAAACAGTAGGTAGTTCATCAGCAACTGGACGAGTAAGAACTCGAAGACCAATTTTCACCTGCATCGCAAATTCAACAAACTTTTTAAGAGCGCAAGATAACCACATTATAGCACGACGTGGTAGCAGAAGACAGCAACAGTAAAGTAACTAAAATAAATTATATGCTACTAAGGGTGATGTTTGGATGTTTATTATAACCTTAGTAATATAACAGACATCTATGGGTGATTTTGTTTGTCAAGTTGTAATAATCAAGAGACAGGATTATCAAATAAACGAAGTGACCAAAATCATAGAGACATGGAGGACATTCTTCTATTCTATTGAGTAATTCACAAAATTTGTATTAATTATTTTTTCTACGGCCCAGGTATTTGGATGGCTGCTAAAGAGGTGGTTTGGCTTTTGTGAGGGGGTGTTTTGTGTGTCAGGGGTGTGTGGATGTTTGCTATTACAATGATAGTTTTCGAAAATGATCTTTTTATAAAGAAAGCTTACCATTGCCAACTAAAAAAGGTTAAAACTAAAATAACATAACAAATAAGCATAACACACGCCGTAATACATGTTAATAGGATCAATAAAACTTAGCATAAAAGGATATAAGTCAAATAGGTTGAACCGGTTTAGAAGTACTGTAGTATTTTCGTGTATGAAATCTCCTAAACCACTTTACTGAATTGAAAGTTGAGTTGGGAGATGAGGTAGTGGGATAGCCAAGAGTTTGTAAAAAGTTTATCATTTACTCCGTAGTAATAAAATATACATTTTCATAATAAACATTCAATCTAATATTGTTTTTTAAATTAGAACTATTATGAATAAAATGGACATGAAAGTGTTTGCAGGTCAACTCAATCCGACCCATTTGAGTGACAATAATAATGAACTGCCTCAACCCATTAATACCGATCTTTTGCCTACTTGTGAGGCTCAGAAAACAGAGATGTCATTAGGGACCTAAACAAAGTAAAAGAAACGACAAATGAAATCTAACAATTTCAAAGAACTTGTAAATCAGTAGTCAACGGAGGTGTATACATTCCACCAGATGATACTGGCCCGTAGAATATAACTACCCATTTTGACTCATTCCATCACGTCAAAAGGTCAAAGTTGTGGTTCCATGCGTGTAACAGAAGCAAAAAAGTACTTGAGTTACCAAATATAAAAGTTTCGTTCATTCATAAAAATCCCTTTACAGGTAATATGTGTAACCTGCTAAAAGAACACCCATCTATTCTTATGACAATCCAATGATCTTGCCCCATTTGACGCTCAACCCGCCACTTATTCAGATGATTTTCACCAATACTGGACCCATGCTGTTTCAAACTAGTTAGCTCCTCAGAAAGACAGGAATATTCAAGAAATTTTTTGAGGCTATATATTTTGCTTGTAGAGTTATCACTTTCTGCTTATCCTCAATCTTTCTCCTGAGAATGCAATAACCTTGGCGAAATATGTCTGGAAGGTTTTTGTAGGTGATACCAAGTTGTTGAAATAGAATCTCAGTTTTTGCTCGCTTTCCATTGCCCTTTTCTAATATCTAGAGATATAAAGGGAAATGTCATAATAGGTTTGAAACAATCCTTTTTTTAAAAGAAATTATGTCACTAAGCTTTAAAAGTAAAATCCTACACATCTCCAATATCTCTTGTGCTTCTTGTTCTGATTTTCCACTTTCAACCAACTTCCAAAAGCATGTATTGTACAAGTTTTTTTATTGCCTAGAATTAATATACAAAAATACCTTTGTTAATATCAAGAATTAATTGTTTTAAGTTTTTCGCTTTTCACACAGTCAAACTTAGAGGCGTTACCTGCTTATTAAACACCTAAATAAGCATCCTATGATCTTCTATATACATGGAATAAAAAGATGTCAAACAACACGATCCTTGCTACTTGAAAACAAATGATAAGTATTCTTCTTAATAAGAAACACAACAAAAGCAATGATGAAATTTCTTATATGTGACACGTACCAACCTCCCTAAGAACATTGCAATACCATTAAACACATAAAGCTGTGAGGACTTCATACCAGCAACATCAAGATACCTGCAATCATATCATTATGAAATAATGTATTTCCAGCCTATGATTATGAGTATAAAATATTACTCTTTAAGAATTTGGTTGGTTACCATCTCAAGTTCACAAAGGGTGTTGTACTCTCTCTGAAACGAACCATGAAGATGTAACTGATACATCAGGAAGTAACTTTTGGTGAAATCAGAAATCCCAAAACATTGAGTGAGTTCGAGTGAAAACCGGGAATTTGACTCCCATTGAATTATGAATTATTGTATCGCTACATGTTTATATGAATTTGAAACATTTCCGATGATCGTCACCTTGACTCCATCTCTCTCAGCACATTTTATGTCATCCTTCCACCACCATTCTAGCATTTAGAGGTTGGTCAGCCATCATAGGCAGTGCTAGTATCGCCACCTCTGAACATATGCTCTCTAAGACCGAGTTCCAACCACAGTGGCTTAGAAAACCTTTCACACTCTCGTTTTTTAGTATCTCCCTCGTGTCGCATTTATATATTTGTGCAAATAAAAGAACAAACTGGTGCTACAGACTAACGATGCAAGTTGAACCAAACACACCTTAAACGGCTGCAGAAAACAATTGCACCAGCCATAGCCAAACACCCGAGTTTCATTTTCTAATGTCTTGGCCGATATTAGGCCATGGGTATGAATCCTATAAAACACAATGTCCCAACATCATGTCTTGCCCGATATTAAGCCATGCTTCATTTTCTAATGTCTTGACAAAACGTGGTCGACAGTCTACAATAGCTAACCAACCTAAATCTTGTTTATTTTTCACGATAGTCGCAGCAGCAGGAGTGTGAGCATCTAATCAAACTTGGTAAACCTCATCTGAAAAAGATCAAAGGTAATTGGTGGCATTAATATCAGTATGTGTTCCATTTTTAATGTTTCTATTCTAATATATTTACTCTCTTTTTGCTTGTTTTGCGGTCCTTGTCATAGTAGTCCAATAGTTGGGGAACCTGCAACATAAAGGTGGAGGTCGTGAGTTCAAATCCTGTTGGTCGTGGACCGGTAGGTGGGGGCCTTAGAGGTGGGAAAATTCACCTATTCCCTTAGTTTCGATGGGAATGTAGCAATTATTGAAACCGTTTCCATTTCCACAGGTTGACCTTTCAACTCACATAACCGGTGAACCCCTTGGGCATGTTGTTATGCTAAAACTTCTACTCGAATCTCGGGTCGAATAGTTGCAAGGATTTCAGGGTCCGTGTCACCATCATTTTGAGGCTATATGTTTGGAGGATGTGACACTTGAACCTGTCGACCAGAAAGAACCTCATCACGTAACTATTCGGGAAGAGCATCCAGAAACGCAGGATTAGTTGGGGCAGAACCAGCAGAACCATCATGTGGTTCATCCTGAGCATGATCGCTATGATCTGTGTCTTGACTAGGATTTTCTGAAACCTCTGTTACACTATGAAGAGATGCATCTCTCAAGCTTACTGACGTGTATCATGATTCAATGCACATATTATAGTATATTATGAAGAATAATTACAGCTGGGTTTAAATGTTTAAGTCAAAATAATGAGTAGAGGGAAAGATATGCAGTCAATTACCTGATCAAGATTATCTACAGCTTTAACCAATACAGAATAAAAGACTTAACTGCCTACTCTTTCTTCAACTTCATCAATATATGCCATACAAAGAGATGGATGGCTGCAATAGCCTCTAATTGCCATACAAAATAATGAGTAGAGGGAAAGATATGTAGTCAATTACCTGATCAAGATTATCTACAGCTTTAACCAATACAGAATAAAAGACTTTATGTGAACTGCCTACTCTTTCTTCAACTTCATCAATATATGCCATACAAAGAGATGGATGGCTGCAATAGCCTCTAATTGAGCATACAAAGATTTTTACTCTTCTTATCCTCTGCTGCTAGAACGTTTATCGCTTTATAACCTTCTAGCATCTCTGCTTAAGGCATCATACAGTTAATAACTCCAAACCGTTAAACTATGTACTCATAAAAGGTTCTAAAACACTACAATATTTGTTCTTGTCTTGCTCATTAACCAAGTCAAGGAAAGCCTGAAGCTTCAACGTACTTTTGTAGTACATCATCCGTCTAACTGAAAAACATACATCCAGTTACCATTTGAAATAAAATGATTCGTTTATTTTATAGAAAAGATAAATTAAATTTCAGGTAGTTGTTCGGAAAAGTGTCTGTCCTCTTAAGGAAAGTAATGACGTAGCTGTAAAATGTTTTCCTCGCTATATAAAATTTCAGACTCTTCCTTACAATTAATGCGCTCCATGAAATTCTCCCATTCATTTGAAGGATGTAAAATAATTTCCTATTAAAGCTTTTAAAATCATAAAGAAAAAGTAATACATATGGAAAGAAAAAGGTAAGATTATTAGAACCTACCATTCAGTTGCTTCACTTTGACATATAAGAATTTCTAACTCGAAAACCCCCATAGTAACTGAGTATGATTCTCACCTCGACTGCTCATTATTTTTTTTTTTGAATGGGTGTCAATCGTTCAAGTTTCTACCCATCAGTCGTGTATGATGTCGGTTTCCCAAGCAAGTTATAATAATCGGTATATCTGATATCTCCCTCTTTCTCGTATCTCAGGGTCAACCCAAATAGATCCTAAAAGTTACTTGTGTTAACCCATTACTTACCCTCCTGACCTTCCGATTTTGCCAAATCTATTAGACGGGAAGAAGTTATATTTAGTGATTTAAAGTCTAAACAATCAATAAAAATCCATGATCATTTCGTTGTTTTTATACATCACTTTGTTTCGGATTCAGGCGACAAGTGCCAGGGGCAATACATGGAAACATGCTAGGGGAGGCAGCCTATCGTCTTCTAAAAAACTCGCTGAATATCAGATCCGATAGCAATTCTTCCAGATACTATGATCAATCATAATACCGAAATGTTCTAGGTAACAATATGCATCATCGGCCAAGACCAGCTGGACCCTCTGGTTACCAGAGGAAGTATAAGGATGACCGAGTTATAACAATAATTATCCTAATCCTCGAGGTCGGATGCTTAGGCCCAGATTCTGGCAGTCCCCTCTCCTAAACACTTCCAACCCACATATTTTAAGATTATGGAACACAGGCACATGGTCAAATCTAAACACACTTATGTGATAATGTAATCTAAACATTTAGTGGCCTGATAGAAGCTTTCAAACAACCTTTTGATGTATAAAGTGAAAAAATGATACAGACCTGCACAAGATGGGTTTGAATATTATATACAGTAATACTATAAGAAGATTAACTGAGAATCATAAACATATGTAAAAGTATTTTAAAAGATCTATTGATTACCCGAGGGATCTAGAAAAAAAATGAGAGCCGACAAATCATATAGATATCTGATTAAACAAATCATATGATAATAATGATCGGATCATCCGTTGTTTATTAGAACATATACAGATCTGATTAAACAAATGATATGATAATAATAATAATGATGATTCTGTAGAGATTAGCGTTAGAAAAGAATAAAGATGGAGAAGATTGAGGAAGACAGGAAATCAAGAAGAGGATAAAAAACGTGACGGCTGTTTTAGGGTTTTGTGTGTGTATGTGTTTTCCCGTGGCTAGAATAATGAAAAAACTGATTATAAACCTATTATATATACCTGCGGTATCAAAACGTGTTTTTTTTTAAATTGCGCCCCGCTTTTTCCATACTGCGTTTTCAGACACTATTTTTGGTAGGTTTATGAGATTTTTTAGCTAACAAACAAATTCTATTGGCTTAGAAGTGTCATGTCACATATGACATGGATTAGAGGTGTGGTATCAAGTCATAGTTATACCTATATATAATATAAATATATATATATATATATATATATATATATATATATATATATATATATATATATATATATATATATATATATATATATATATATATATATATATATATATATATATATATATATATATATATATATATATATATATATATATATATATATATATATATATATATATATATATATATATATATATATATATATATATATATATATATATATATATATATATATGGTGGAGTTATTCTACAAAAAATCTTATAATAAAAAGGATAGGGTGAATTGTGGGGGTGACATGTGTCATCCTTTCAAATTACTATTTCACATTATATTGTCATGTCAAGTCATCTAACTTAAAAAAAATTGATTTTTTGAAATAAAAAAATCCGTAATATTTTTTTTCGAAAATTTTTTTTCCGAAAATTTTTTTTTCGATATTTTCTTTTCGGAAATTTTTTTTCGAAATTTTTTTTTTCGAAATTTTTTTTTCCAAAAAATTTTTTCATAAATTTTTTTTTCAAAATTTTTTTTTTAGAATTTTTGTTTTCGAAATTTTTTTCAAAATGATTTACTGCATCACAATTACATGTTTTACTGCATCACAATTAAATTTTGAAAAAAAATTTAGTAAATTCTTTTTTCCAAAAAAAATTTTTAGAAGAATTTTTTTTGAGAAATTTTTCATTCTTTTTTACTGCATTATAGTTACATGTTTTAGTGCATCATGTTTATAAATCAATGCATTACAATTTTAATTTACTACATTATAGTGCATTCACCAATGTTTTAATTATGATACAAAATTATAATTATGATGTGGTAAACTATTAAACTAATGCACCAATAATACAAGTGATGACTAGTGATATAATTTTTATTTTCCAACGGATAACTATAATGCATTTACTTATAATGTATCAATGTCATAATTATGATGCATTAAGGTTTTAAATTACTACACCACTCGTGATGCACAAAACTTATAATTACAATGCGGTAAACTAGTATTATAATGCACCAAAAATACAAGAGATACTAATGATATAGTTTGTTTCTTTGGCGGATAACTATAATGCATTTACTTATAATGTATCAATGTTATAATTCTGTTGCATTAAGGTTATAAATTACTCCATCATTCGTGAAGCACAAAACTTATAACTATGATGCACTGGTTAAGTTTGGTGCATTAAGATTTCAACTTACTGCATCATAGTTATCCATATAGAAAATCAATGATATATTATTAGTAATCACATGTATTTTTGGTGTGTGATAGTTATAATTTGTCACGACGTAGTTTTAAATGTGTTGTATCATATATATATGAGAATTAATCCATAATTATTATTAACACATTTAAAACTACGATGTGACAAATTATAACTATCAAACACCAAAAATACATGTGATTACTTATAATATAACATTGATTTTCTATATGGATAACTATGATGCAGTAAGTTGAAATCTTAATGCAACAAACTTAACCAGTGCATCATAGTTATAAATTTTGTGCTTCACGGATGATGGAGTAATTTATAACCTTAATGCAACATAATTATAACATTGATACATTATAAGTAAATGCATTATAGTTATCCGTCAGAGAATACAAACTATATCATTAGTATCTCTTATATTTTTGGTGCATTATAATACTAGTTTACCGTATTGTAGTTATAAGTTTTGAGCACCACGAGTGGTGTAGTAATTTATAACCTTAATGCATCATAATTATGACATTGATACATTATAAGTAAATGCATTATAGTTATCCGTTGGAAAATAAAAATTATATCACTAGTCATCACTTGTACTATTGGTGCATTAATGTAATAGTTTACCGCATCATAGTTATAATTTTGTACATTATAATTAAAACATTGGTGAATGCACTATAATGTAGTAAATTAAAATTGTAATGCATTGATTTATAAACATGATGCACTAAAACATGTAACTATAAGCAGTAAAAAAGAATGAAAATTTTTCCAAAAAAACTATTCGAAAAAATTTTTGAAAATAAAATTTACGAAATTTTTTTTTCGAAATTTAATTGTGATGCAGTAAAAGATGTAACTGTTATGCAGTATATATTTTTTAAAAATGTTTCGAAGAAAAAGATTTCTGAAAAAAAAAATTCGAAACAAAATTTTGAAAAAAAAAATTATTAAAAAAAATTTCGAAAAAAAAATATTCGAAAAAAAAATTTCGAAAAAAAATTTTGAAAAAAAGATTTCGAAAATTATTTAAAAAAATCAATTTTTTTAAAGTTAGATGACTTGACATGACAATATGATGTGGAATAATAATTTGAAAGGATGACACATGTCACCCTCACAATTCACCCTATCCTTTTTATTATAAGATTTTTTGTAGAATAACTCCACCCTATATATATATATATATATATATATATATATATATATATATATATATATATATATATATATATATATATATATACTAGCGTCGTAACCCGGCCAACGGGCGGGGTTGTTTTTTGTTATTGTTCCGAAGCGTTTATTGTTTGTGCATTTTTAGTTTATTTTCTTTACATAACTTTTAGTATGTTTTAGTTATAGTTTACGCTTTAAATTTCTCTTAAAAATAATTTTTTGTATAAGTTTTAAATTTAACCAAATTTATATAAAAAATTCTTGTTTTTTTTAATATTTTATAGTCCGAACCGATTTTTTTTCCCACGTTTATGTACATTATATGTGATATGTTGTTTATGTGATATTTTGAATAAATAAACTATGTATGCATTTTAAGTGTCGACCTTTAATAGCATATTGATTAACTTCGCTTGTATGTTGAGTTAAGTTATGAACATGGGATTTTTAACACGTGCTCTATGGGACCTTCTTAAATAAAACCGATTACTGATAATCTTACAATATTTACACATTCAACGTAAATCACAAACTAACAAAGTATAACAATTAATTAATGTATATATAGTCAACGCAGATAACATTTAATGTAAAGCACAATCACATTGAATATATCGCAATTAAGCATCTAACTTAGATGGAAATAGGAGAGGGCCTTATCAATGGTATATAGTAGTTATTCCTTGAACAAAAGCTATATATACGTAACATATATTTAAAAAATGACAGGTCTTGCTAATGTAGTACGTAAACAACCAAACTTACTAATATACATTTAAAATATGTTTGATCTTGCTAATATGACTGGTTTAACCTGTTATCTTAAAATATTTGACTAAATTACCCTTTTTTTTCTTCCCAACTGATTTTCTTATTAGTTTTAAAAATCTAGATCATTAAAAAGATTTAGGGGGTGTTTGATAGCCTTTGAATGATACAATTAAGAGGATAAATTATGAATCGGTCAGTGATGGTGTTGTTTGTTAGCAAAAGTCCATGCATTGTATCATTCATTTAAGCTCTGAGTCATTTTGGATGGTGGATATGCTATATCATTCAGTGTCCATATTTTTTCTGTATTTCCTTGTTACACCTCACAACCCACACGTATCACTTATATAAAGTGAATCAAATTTAACAATTTTCTAGTAACACAAATAAATATTTAACGTTGACTCAATAAACTCATATAGATTCGTAGAACATGCGAACATATTTCGATTTAATGATTGTATGTAATATAACATGCGAACATATTTCGATTTAATATGTTGGTATTATTACTTTGAATAGTGTTTTTTTAGTTTTTTATAGAAGAAGTTTTTTGTTATGCACGAGGTCAAAGTAATAATTTTATGTTAAAGAGGTTTTTCATTCAGCGCAGTTAGCAAACGACCTATTTTTATTCAGAAACAAATTCATACAGAGCATGGAATCATTCAGAATGATAAATGATTCAGTGCTAAATCATTTTGTTTTATCAAACAGCCCCTTATAGTAAGAAAAATTACTTTATTTTCGAAAAAAATTAATTACCAAAATATATTAATTTCGGAGAAGATTTAAAAAATATTTTAAGTTAAAAAAAATCTATTTATTTACTAAAAAGTTTAGTTTCGAAAAAGATTTAAAATAGGTTTTAAGTTAAAAAAATATCATTTATTTAGAAAAAAATGATTTAAAAAATGGAATTATAAAATTTTAAAAGCTTTTTGATATTTTAAGTTTTTTTAAATTTCAGTGTTTTTTAAAATTAATTCTTCAAAATTAATTTTCTTTAAAATGATTTTTTTTAAATTATTTTTTTCGAAAATAAATTAAAATTTTAAAATGTTTTTCGATATTATTTCTTTTTGAAATATTTTTTTTTGAAATAATTTTTTTTAATACATTCGATATAATAAATTGAAGAATAAATGAAAAGTGAAAGAAGACAGGGGTATTTTAGTATATTAATTGAAGATTTAGCGAGATCGAACATATTTTGAATGTATATTAGTGAGTTTCGTTGTTTACATCTATCATTTTTTGAATATATGTTACGTATCTATAGCTTTTGTCCTTACTCTTAATAGCTTTTTCAACAACTTCGACATAACTATCTTATCCAATGTCTACTAATTCCTGCACTATTTATCTGCACAAACATGTATCTATAAGCAATTGTTATGACCAAGCAAATGAAAATATATAACTTTCATTCTAGAAATGGATATGCTTCATCCAAGTATCTAACCATGATATTGATGTCGGAATACTTGTTAAGCAAATGAATCAATTAGAATATCAGATGAAAATCTCGTTAAAAGTGGAAAAATATCTTTTTATTTAATACAATACACACTAATGTTTGATTTTGATTAGACAAATTATTATATTACAACTAATTATAGCAAAATATACTTTATTAAAGTGAGTGTTAGCAAAACCTCATTTTTATTAGCAAACTTTAATCCACCAAGTATTATAGTATGAAAGGAAAAGAGTGATCAAGTTGGTGTTAACAAACGACCTAGGTTCAAGCTTATGTGTAGTTTCACATTCAATTTCTCCATTTGTACCGGTCACAACACCTATACAAACAGTTTACAGAAAACATATGAAGAGTATATTAATTGTTTACTTCCGTTTTATATTGAACAACTAGTTTAAGACCCGTGTAATACACGGGCTTTTTAATGTATACTTGATAATTAACGATATTACCAACAATATAGTGAGCATGTATGTGGAAAGTAGAAGGAAAACTTTAATTGGGTGCACGACCTTTGTTTGAGACGTCTAAACGCACAACTTAACATCCAGGGTCAAGATGTCCGGATACAATCACCTCTATATTAATCATACTAAGACAATGTTTGCACAGATACTCAACTTAAAATCACCTCTATCAAAGACATTGATCATATTAAAGTACTTCTTGTATAGAAGGTTGCATAGCTCGACAAAATGTCCCAAGTCATTGACTGGTAACAAACGGAATATTTGTACTCAACACTGCATCCTTCTCCAAGCTTGTTAAAAGCATATATAGGAAATGTTTTACCCAAAGTACTCGACACCAGCTCACATCGGCGTTCGTGTCATCAAGAACCTTGCATAGTTGCATAATATAATAAAAAGTAGTCAATTTTTAAATAATCAATACACACAAGGCATGGATAATTCGGGTCAACCCGAGAACCGAACCGAATTTAAATTCGGTTCTCGCTTCGGTTCGGTTTTCAAGTTTATCCAGGGAAAATAATTAATCGAATAAACCGAACAACTCGAGAACCGAACCAAAAGACACCCCTATCGCTAAGACTCTAATTTTAAATTCTAATAGAATAAAATTAATGTACATGGTTTTCTATAAGAGACAGGACCTTAAAAAAATAGAGAAACTCGTTAATCTTTCTCTTTTGTTTTTCCATACCAATATAACACTATATGTCTACATATCAAAGTTGCTTCCAAGTTAAGACCGCATTTGCTTTCCTTAATAATCAACTCAATCTCTCAACTAATATGGTTTTCTAAAAAAGGCCTGTATATATATTTCCTTGTCTGCTAGTACTCTTAAGGTGCAAATCCATGTTATATCACATCAGAACACATAGGCGGTACAAACTAAGTTATTTTCTATAGTTGGCAAATGACAATATTGGTCCAATTCTTGTAACCAACTAAGTTATTTTTCATTTAAAACGGGTCATATAGTAAAACTATAAATATATAGCAGTTATAAATATATGCTTTTTTAACTGTGCTAAGCTTATGATCTCTTTCAATAACACAACTTTCAAGATGAAAGGAACCCATTCAGATTTTCATTATCCATTATCACTTTCAAATGAAGGTCAATCATCAGTCTGTAACTCTATATAACTATATTATTTACCAGAGTGGTTACTATGACTTTTTGACTTTGGTTTTGTATGAAATTAGAGATTGAAATTGTCTTTGCAGCTTTATTATCCCTTCTCAAATCCAGAAATAACTAAACCTACATAAGCAGCTAAACAACGAAAAGTAGAACTACACTTTATATAGTAATGCAGATAATAGTTAGGACTTATCTAATTCAACCCAACAGAGCATATTCGAAAAAAGATGTTTATAACATATAAAATCTATTATATATAATCAAGAATGAAAAAATGTAAAGGTACGATCCTTTTATCACCCTTAGATATCCTTATAAGGCATGCGAAAATGATTTTTTCATTCAAAGATCATATTCATCACAAAATTATTTCAAAGATTTCATCGAGCCTTAAATCACTAATTTGAAAATCAAATTGTTTATTATCTTGAAGAAAACTTACCAAACCCAGTCATTAACAGTAGAAGCTTTAAGTTGTTCAGAAAATTGTGCTCCAAATACAGGCCACTTACCTGAAAAAAAAAACATACTTTAAAATGTGGAAATACATAACTTTGTGGCTCAAAACATATAATCTCAAAATAAGATCTTACAAATTGTTCCAAAATCACCATCCTTAAGTTTCTATATTGCTAGTAGTGACTTTTTCAAATATGTATCCCACATAAACCATCTTCACGTCTGCACAAATGGTAAGTGTGTGACCAACCCTGCAAAGGGTAAAATTTAAAAGAACATGGAGGAAAAAATCAGATAACTTTTTATTGCTTAAGCATCTATGGTGATGTCTCTCCCTATATTTACATTTAAGAGAGATTGGTCAAATTTTTATCAAACTCCAGAGTCATTTTTTCGCCATAAGTCATCTTTACTAAACCAACCAATGAATCAAAAGACACCTCAAGGGAATTTTCTCAAATACAATTTTTTTATAACACATCAGACACTTCGAAAGAATGTTGACTTACTTCAATTACTTGAACCCCATTCTCATTCGTAGCTGCATAAATGCTGCAGATTTCCTCCTCCTCTGCATCAAACTCAGTTAATATAGATATTTGTAGGCTGACTTTAGTGGTGTTAAGGATATATCCTTTCAGTAATGCTAACAAAATGAGTGCTTGTTTCTATTTTAGGCATCAAAATATTAGAGATCGCAATCAACGTCTTGTTATTTCACACATAAGAAACACATACTCTCATAAAAACACAGAGTATGACTACTCCAACAAACTCAAGCGATATAAATAAACTTTCACTTTTAAATAGTTCGAACCACAAAAAAGAACTTTACATCCTAAAGCAACATAAAAAGCAAAAGTAGAAGGCATACAAATCTCACTAATAGAATTAGGTGAGCATTAGAAGATCAGCAGACCTCATAAAGTCATGTTAATTATAGACCAAAACACTCATGCACAAACATGCAAAGTGATAAGATCCATAAACAATCAGGATTTTATACAGACTGATCATACATGTTTTTGAAAAAATAATTACTTTATGGCTTGTTAATATATGAGATGATATAAGGATTGGTTAAACTTTTGGTTCAAAAACTTTCTAGTCATATTCCGTTGAGAACATACGTCTGTAGCTAAGAAACGATGAAAGAGTAGAGCAACATAAACGATGACACCACGAAAAAACATAATTGACGTAGATTACAAAACATAAAGTACTGATCTTTATGATAAAATGTTCAATCAAAAAGAAACTTTTACCAAGGTTATAAGATTATATAACTTGTGCACAAAAATAACATAAAGGAACCCCTTTTTAACATATAAATAATTATTTTATCACTAAGCCATTTTTCCAAACAATTGTTGTGCATCAAATAATTCACCTTTACTTTACAAACTTCAAAATTGTTTTTCCAACAGATATGATATTGAGTAAATAGGGCAAGGAAATGTGAACAAACCAAGAAACAATAGCATTAGCATCACAACCTCTTCGAAAACCCGAACTTAAAGATTAGTTTAGAAAAGAACACTTATAAATAAGATGAAGAAAAACCTCAAACCAAAATGGATGAAGAAAAATAGAATTTAAACATACGGCAGAGAAGTTACCTTTTGATTTATGGGATGTAAGTGGATGGATCTTCATAGACATATAATATGTAGCAGATGGAATGAGTTGATTCAAAATTCAAATTAAGATTCCATAAAAAAAAGTTTACACCTCTCAAAAACCCCAATCACAGTAAAAGAGCTCGTATCCCATAGTCTATGGAGTATTTTTTTTCTAAATAATTAATTAAATGTAAATTATTTTTTTAATTGTGAAGTGAAAATTAAGAAAATTAATTCTTAATGACATCACAGCTTAATCATTTTTAATTATATTAGCCAATCATATATTAACACATAATAGAAGATGACATATGCAAAAACCTTGTTTTAATAATATTAATAGATTTCAGAAGTCGTAGACCATTTTATCAAAAACTCAAAATTTTAGCCACAACAGAAGTCCCTGCATGACCATCTGATCTACATAAATTAACTTGTTACGGGCATAAGCTAACAATATCATGATTCAATTCTACTGTAGACATTAACACTTATTCTGCTATAACAGACACTTTTCACTATCCATCATTGTAATATGCTATCCAGTCATTGCCGCTTTATCATAAGTCACGTTGCTAGGTTCGTAAAAAGGTAATACCTGCATGGTTTTTTTCATAATTGAATCCTCAAGAGGTCCACGAGCAGATATATTCTTAAGATTTTCTCCAATCTTTTTAGAAGATCAGTTCTTCATAGGTGTTCCTTGACACCTGCACAGTTAATGTTTGCGATGCGAACCTTCAACCTAAAGTTGTAATGCCAAATTTGTGTACACAGACTTGAACCTCGGCATTTCTCTCCTTTCTTTTCTACTCCTAGAGAGCATATTGATGCTAGCTTATATTTTTCCAGAAGATGATGGGGACAATTACTGACTTACAGTTCCTTCATGGCAGCTACCTTGGAGTAACATATCAAAGTTGTTCCAGTGAATGTAGTCAATAACTCGACTTGGTGATATCTTGGTAATAAAATAAGCAAAATGGGTAAACTATAAGATATATCTTTCACAACATTTTGGTAAATAATGTTTATTTTTTCTCTATCTTCCAATAACACCAAACCATCCACCTATGGTTGATGGCGCATTTCTACTATAGAGACGAGTTGGTTAATAGCCTGCCGTGCAGTAAAGCCCATGACACGTTACTACATGAATAATATAAGAGAATGGAGGACATTGTATTAAAACAAACGATAGGTAACGAATAACCTGCTTTAGTGTATCTGAATTAATATATTTCAATGCTGAATTAATGTAATGGTTAAGTATCTACCTGTTTTTTTATCATTTATAGTCGTCAGAGCTCATATAGCAATAGTAGAACAGAGTCAAGAGAACTCTTACTATCGGCTCGTGAATCTCCATCAAGTATGGACCGCAATACACCATCAGGACTGAAAGTGCATAAATTTAAATTAGGACTCAAAATAAAGGGGGAAAAAGACTACTTACCTTGATTTGCAGCTGAAGTTGATTCAGAAATGTCAGTGTTCATGGCTGACCGATTTGTTGCCAATCATCTTGTTACATTTCTTTTGTCAGTAGCGCGTTGTCTATTTGTTGATAAGAAAGTCCGCCCACATAGCCTCTTTCGTTTAACCGGTTTGGTAGAAGAAGGGTCACACGTGGTTGGTTCTGTAAGGCTGTAAAGAAAAGAACGAACAATGTTTAGGTTCCTCAAAACTCACTGATGAAACGACAAATGAAGAAGATTCAGTTAGCCCAATTTTCACGTCTCCTCTGCTTTAATTCCTGATCAAACAACAATTTTATGCATATTTTCCCCCTTTTTGCTTATTTTAATTTGAAATATTTAGGGAGGCATGTATAAAATATAGCATGCGGTACTGACCTTTTCCCTCATGGTTTCAACATTGGCTTTAAGCACTTTATTATCAACATCTACTACATTGTACTGTTGGCTTATGTCGGTGAGACGTCTTAGTAATGAATAATTCTCACCCCTTAACTGAGAAACCTAGGATTAAAATAGAAGATGTTTTTCAATTAGGCTATTTGATTATTTACTAAAATGGAACAAAAGATATATATACGAAACAGACCTGTGTCTCAAGCTCAGTTAAATGGGCCTGCTTTCTTCTTCTTGAGTGTTTAGCAGATTCTTTGTTTGATAGCATGATACAAAGAAAGTAAAACATGACATATAATATCTTTACGCCTTTCAGTATACGGGAAAATAATAACGTTTCTTAGATCATCAAATAACACCTACACAGTTCGTACCTATCAGGGTTGGAAGATTCATGGGTCATGGTGTCGCCCGCAAAAGCATAGATGGGCATGAAGGCTTTGTCTGGATTGTATCCGGCCTGCTTCGGCCGGGCAGATAAGTCTTTGACGATGTCAATATAGACACACATCACAGCCCCCAATAAACCAGAAAGCAACAACATGTGAGCTCACAGAATGTTAATTAGCTCAACACACACCAGAAGAGAAACCATTTGAGGAGCTTCAAAGAATGCCATCATTCAAACATTTGAGGAGCTGCCTGAATATACCAAAGATAAAAAGTTTGTGTTTGAAGATGGAGATTAGGGTTTAGGATATAAACTAACAGTAGAACCCTATGTAGTAGATCACATATTTAGTTCATGTACTGAACATTGATGACAGTCCATCCATTGCAACTCAATATGGAACTCGTAGCATTCCCACAATCATGATCTTTCGGAAATGCGAGAAATTTAAAAGGCTGCAATTATTAGTGCAGTTCCAAAAACAACTCTAACTGCTTAAATTGAGAATTTATACATTCTTACCAAAATACAAGTATTAAACTAAACGATACCTTTGTTGATACCTTTGTTGCTACCTTCTCCATCTATATATGTTTATCAATGTCCGGGCACAATCCCAAAATGTTCTAGGAAATGAAGTCGTGAGACATCAAAAAAGCATCAACGATACGCATAACTAAAGACCAATTATGTATGATATTGTGTAAAATGGATAAATGTAAGTTGGTACAGGTCTAATAGAAGGACAAAATCTATACAACAGTTGATTTTGTCTGAATCTAATTGTATAGAACATTTTCAAGCTAATTACTTCAGAAACACAATTTTAACTTAGAAACAAAACTTTAGATTATATTTTACAGGTTTTGTGATGCACCTCATTTTTCTCCATAATGAATCTGAAAACACACAAATCTCTATTTCAGTTCAGGCTAAAAGGTATATAGATACTAATTATAAGAATTAAGGATTACCTCAAGAAAAGGACTCACTATGTTGTTGGTTGTTCTTCAAATCAAGTACTTTAAGGTTTTTGGCATGCCTACATAAAATAATTCATTAAGTGATAGTAAGACGATTTATGCTATTATAACTTATGATTCAAAAACAGACCTCACATCTCTCTGAACCAGATCTGGCCATGATTTTTCCACCCTTGCAATGTATAATCTTTAAAATAGTTACCTTTAACATTAAAATCATGAAAAACCTTCCTTTAAATTGCCTACCTGTATCTAACCAATAAAAAATATTAACTTGCATATCCAAACACTCAATCAACTAAAAGCAACGCTAGTTCGAGCAGGTACCTACAAAATTAAAAATTGGATATAGGTTGTGGTGTCTGAGATGCAAACCTGCCATAATCGATACTATCAAAAATTGAGAAGTTAATTAAACCGTTATGGGCCGAATGCCCACGAGTGTGATTTCTCTATACCGACACATATTTTGCATTTACGTTTCCTAATATCTTTTTTGTAGAGTTAAAGATTAACTTTAGGGGGTGTTTGGTTTGGCTTATATAAAGTAAGCCCATTTCGGCTTATATAACATAAGCCTCAATTTTATGGCTTATTTGAAGACTTATAGGCTTATATAAGTTTATTATATCATGATAAACTTTTATATAAGCCACTAAGTCCAAAATAAGCAATAAAGTTAGAGCTTATGCTATATAAGCCGAAAATAAGCCATATTTCGACTTATATTTCATAAACCTCAAATTTCTAAGCTTATTTGGAGACTTATGGGCTCATATAAGTTTATTATATCATAATGAACTTATATAAGCCAATAAGTGTCCAAATAAGCCACAAAATGGGGGCTTATGTTATATAAGCCGAAATGGGCTTACATCATATAAGCTAAAACAAACAGCCCCTTAGTAGTGCAAAATAGGTTGGTGGTGTGTTTTTCAAATGATTTAAATGTCGTCAAGGTTGAAACATGTCATTTTAGTTACGGGTCGATATAATTCGGGTCGACCCATCAACACTCATCTGATCATTTTATCAACCTCCACTATTCGGTGTGACCCATCCCATGTTTGGTGTAGCGGGTGTGCCCCAGTTGACATTTGATTGCATTGGCTGTGGAGGTTGTGGTTGTAGATGTGGTTGCGGCTGCAGCTGTGGTTGCGGTTGCACCCTCTTTACGAAAACTTCACCCTGTTTCATTCAAGATAAATGCAAAAGATATGATAATTTTTTTTTTGGGTAAAAGGGACTTCACCCCGGTAAAATATATTAATCCCAAAAAAACAGTTAAGTACAATGGAATGTGACTGAAGTGTCACATTAACCTCAAGCAAACGCTTGAACAACCACTAATTCATATGACATGCCATATGAATCTAAAAAACTACATAACCAATGACGCCAATAGGGAAAAACCACCTAATGGTACATACACCAACAAACCTAAAACCAAACATCAAATAAGATAAGACTCAGGTAAACTTAAGAGATGGTTAAACCGAGTCCCATCTCTAGACTGTTTAAAACGGCAAGAAAGCATCTTCAACCGAACTGTTGAAATAATGCACTCACAAACTTGGTCCACCGTCCTCTTCACCAATTTGAACAAACGTCAATTCCTTTCCTGCCAAATGAAATATGCCGCTGCAGACAGAATCAACTTTGAGACGACGCTCCTAGTAGTCCTCCGCCTTGCCCATGGAAGAATGTGCGCCATAATTTGACTGAATTGCGGACTAGAGCATCCAAAATCAGCAACCATACGAACTCTATTCCAAACCTGCTGCGAGAACGAACACTCAAAAAACAAGTGATCATGGGAATCCGGCTGCATTTCACATAAAGAACATGAAGTAGCCAAAGCGCCCGAAACATCCCACAAGTACACCTTATCCTGCGTCTTGAGCTTTTGCTTAATCACCAACCACAAATTAAAAGAATGTCGTGGTATACAACAAGAAAACCACACAAGATCATACCATGGCACCTTTAAATCCTGAGGACGTATCGAAGACCACACATTAGCAACAGAAAATGGTTTAAGAGCATTTCCGTCACTCCTCCATAGCAAACTATCCAAAACAGCCTCACGAATAATTGGCATACCAATATTATCAAGAAAATGATATTTACCTCTAAATAAATCAGGCCATAACCACTGACCATCACAGATGACATCATTAACTTTAGTATTGAAATTAAAGCCCGCACGATGAATATCTCTAGATGAAATAGTGTTAGTTAACGGACTCTCCGGGCACCACATATCCGACAATACCGATACCTTAGACCCATCACCAATCTTATACCAAATGAATTCCCTAATAATAGGCCTTAGTTGAAGTATTTTGCGCCATCCCCACGTCATATTACCACGACATGGAATCTCCCAAAAATTCCTACCTTTAAGCTTATATTCATGAATCCACTTCACCCAAAGAGATTCTTTGAGAAGTAAGAGCTTCCAAATATGCGAGACCATGAGAGCCTTATTAAAGATATCCAATCGCCGAATACCCAAACCACCTTCATCTTTAGGAAGACAAACCACTTCCCAAGCCACTTTCGCCTTACCCTTCTTCATATCTCCATGGAACCATAAGAAACCACGCATAATCTGCTCAATATCAAGCAAGACACGAGAAGGAAGCACAAAGACCGACGCCCAGTAAACATGCATAGAACCGATAATAGATTGGACCAATTGCAGCCTACCTGCTGCTGATAAAGCTTTATTCTTCCAATCCTACACACGAGTCCGCACCCTATCCACTAGTTCACGACAATCTCTAATGATCAGACGAGATGAAACCAAGGGAACCCCCAAATACTTCACTGGAAGATGCCCCTCCTCAAACGGTAAGACCTGAAGAATAGAGATTTTTACATGATTCAGAACATTGCAAAAAAATGCAGTACTCTTTGGAAGACTAGGCGTAAGCCCCGAAGCATGTTGAAACTCATCCAGAGCCTCCTTAATAACCATAGCCGAACTAACATCTCCATGCGAAAACAAGAACAAATCATCAGCAAAACATAGATTAATCAATTCCATATTCGAACAGTATCTATGAAACTTGAAAGACTCAGCATCCCGAACCCTTCGTTTGAGCATAAGCGTTAAAACCTCCATAATCAATGTGAACAAATAAGGAGAAAGAGGGTCACCTTGACGAAGGCCCCTCCTACCTTTAAAATAACCATGAAGCGAACCATTGATGCTAATAGAAAACGATGCCGTAGTCACACATTCCATAATCCAAGTCACCATACGATGATGAAAACCAAACCCAATAAGAACCTCACGAAGGAAATTCCAGTCCAAGGTATCATAAGCTTTCTGAATATCCACTTTAAATACACAACGAGGACTCCCACGATCCAAATGATAGTTATGCATCAATTCTTGTGTAAGTAGAATATTGTCAGCAATATGACGTCCCGGAACAAACGCTGATTGGTTTAGACTGACAAGGTCCTTCAAACTACCCTTAATCCGATTAGCAATAATCTTTGTAATGCACTTAAATAGTACATTACAGCAAGAAATAGGACGATAATCATTAATCCTATTAGGGGCATTAGTTTTAGGAATAAGAGCAATAATCGTATGGTTTACCTCCTTAAGAAGTTTCCCATTAGAAAAGAATTCACAAACCGCATTAGTCACATCATTGGCAACAATATCCCATGACTCCCTAAAGAACGCAGCGGTAAACCCATCCGGACCTGGCAATTTATCATTGCCCATATCAAACATCGCACGTTTAACCTCCTGACTAGTGACATCTGTAACCATGTCTAATGCAACCTCCTCAGATAGCCGGGAATGAAACAGGTCCATCATATTAAAGCCTCTCGTATCGCCCGCTAGACTAAGAAATGATTCATAATGTTCAACAAACGCCGCGGCCACCTGCTCATTCTCACAAATAGTACCATCTAGCCTAGTTACAACATCAATACGGCTTCTACTAATACGGATTTTAACAGCCTTATGGAAGTAAGCAGAATTCGTATCCCCCTCTTTAAGCCAAGTAATTTTAGCGTTTTGCTTCAAAAAACGCTCCTCCATAAGTAGAGCCTGATTAAAAGACCCAACAGTCGTAGCTTCCATTTCACGCAAATCATCATTATGAGGATCCGCGTCCAAAGCAACCTGTAATCTATCAAGTTCCTCCCGCAACTTCGTGACATTACCATGAATATTACCTTTATCAATCAGTAGCTTCCGAAGGGGTTTCTTAAGATTTTTAAGCTTTTGCGTCACTTTAAACATAGAAAACCCGCTAACATGCAAAGACCACTGATAACTAGGTTTTTACCTAATTAAAAATTAAAGATTAAGTTCGTGTTCTCGGAATCTTAACGAATTGATCTAGTTCCCTATGTGTGACTTAGTTGATCTTTGGTAAAAAAGAATATTTTTGGGTGTTTTTAAATTTAAATGCAAAGACTTAAAAGTAAAAGTGCTCTTAAAGTAAATCTAAGTCTAATTAACGTAAAGTGCAAGTATTTAAAAACGTGACTAAAAGGCGCTAAAGTAAATTACGTGAGTATAAATCTATCTAAGGCAAACTTAAAGTGCGACTAAAACTAAGGCAAATAATCTAAAAGTGCAATTAAATAAAAGGCAAGAAAAATAAAGCTTGAGAGTAAAAATCAAAGACAAAAGCTAATAAGAACCTGAATACAGCTCATTCGGAATAAACCTTCGTTTGGAACAATCACTCGTCCTAAATGTCACCTTTGGTTGAAATGATTCTTCTTCACTTGGAATATTACCAAAATCCTTGATCCGGAACAAATTGGTCTGAATATGTCACTTATCTAAAACAATGCTTCGTTCGGAACTTGCTGATTCGGAACTTGTAAATTCGTCCTTGATTCGGAAGTTTCTGGTCACCCCTTGATTCGGAAGTTTCCGAATGAAGCTCCTTGATTCGGAAGTTTAGAACTTCCGAATGAAGGCCCTTGGTTCGGAACTTTTGGAGTTGGTTCGGAAGGTTCCGAATGAAGCTCTTTGGTTCAGAAGTTTTGACTTCCGAATGAAGCTCCTTTATTCGGAACTTTTGAAGTTCCGAATGAGTTTCCTTGATTCGGAACTTTTTGAGTTCCGAATGAACAGACTTGGTTCGGAAGTTTTGACTTCCGAATGAAACACCTTGGTTCGGAACTTTGGACTTCCGAATGAAGCTTTCTATCCTTTCTTTGGTTCGGAACTTTTTCTGGAAAGATCAGAAACAAGGCAAAATCTTCCGAAGAACAAGGAAGATAGTAACAGTAGCAGATATAAACCAAAATCAAACACACGGATAGATTAAAACAGTAACGAATCAATGAATAAGCATCAACAAACAATCAAAAACATGAAATCAAACAACTTTAACCACAATAATCAAAAACCATTAAGATCAAACTAAAAGCATAAACATGAACATAACATAAACACATGAATCAAAGAATAAGAAAGGTAGATAAGAGATTGACAAGATAAAATAAAGATTTGACAAGAATTAAAATGAAAACTTACTTGGAATTAAATGGTAATTAAGGTGCATAACATGAATTTAAATGACATGAAAAGTAAATGACAAGATATGAAAATGGTGGAAGACTAATTGTCACACTTAGCCAACAACAATGAAATGTAAACATCCTAATCTATTTATAGGGGAGGATTAAGGAAGCTTCCTCCCCTCTTTCCTTTTCTCTTAATTGCATAATTAAGTCCCTCCTTCTTTTAATCTTCATTAATTGCGTACTTAGTCCTTTTCTTCTAATCTTCTTTAATCTTGGACTTAAGGGACTTTTGACTTCGGGATTTCTTTTGAACTCGTCTTTAAATTCTTCAATAAAATAGACTTGAATTCTTCGGCTTTTGATAAACTTCCGTCTTTTGACTTTTTCTTCGATAAATCTTCAGAATTGGTCGTGGACTTCCGTTCTTTTTGTACTCTTGACTTCTTGACTTCGTCTTTCATCCTTTTCTTCAATAAAAGTCCGTAAATGCCCGTGAATGTCCGTGTTTTCTCCGCTTTTCACCTTTTCATCCTAAATCACAACAAAAACACAAACCACGCATAATTCCGACATAAAAGACATAAAATACACGTTTAGGTCCGGCTATTATTGTAATTAAGTGGTAGAAAAGATGGGTGTTTACACACCTATCAAATCCCCTACACTTGACCATTGCAATGTCCTCATGCAATGCATTAGTTACAAAGCAAGATTACACTTTTCATCATAATCGATCCACGTTGGCCTTTATTAAAGAGATAGAAAATTAAAGACATTCAAAATAAAGAAATCAAAAGCATACCTTGGGTTTTGGAAATGTTATGAATAATCATCATCCTCAAGTTTTCACTTTCTCCAAACCAAGCTTAAAATCGAGATCATTGTTATTATAAGTTAGTAAACTAACACGAACTCATGTGGGCCAATTACTCACTTAGACTCCCTTATTCCTAGGGGTATCTCTTATATTTTATTGTTGTCTTGAATGATTACGAAGATGCATTGTTTGACTTATTTCGATAGTTATTTAATCTGAAAATAAAGTGCACGATTTAATCAATAGTTAGCTAAAGGACCAAATCTTTTAAAACTGCTTCTCGGGATATCAAAAAGTTCATATCTTGGCATAACTTGGTTCGCGATTTGAGACCTTTCTCGGGCCGATATTTGGCAGCGACTTCATACTTCAAATCTTGAGAGACGTTCATGAAATAATGGTCTTCTCTTCATAATTGGAATTCTTCACTTGAAGTTTTGAGAGATTCATACTTGGACCACGACTTCTTCATTTTTCTCCAATCTTTATTTTGGACTATGATATACAACGATCCGCCTCCTTTTATGACTTGGATCTATTTATCCTCATACCTTGTTAGGGTCTTTTCGGATACACTTCTCCATGACTTTTGGGGAGTTTTTGCTTTACGTCGTGTGTCTCGATCCTTCATATTGATTTTCGATAAATGATTCTTCACATCACTTTGGATCTTTAGCAACAAAACATAGCCCTCATGCCTTGTTAGGGCCTTTTCGGACTCGCCAATCTTCGCGCCCCGCTTCATAAGTTATGCCTTGGCTATGAACTCTCGTCATTACCGAGCAACTTTTAAACGATCTGGGCTAGAAGCTAAGTAACTTTTCAAATCGTACAACCTTATTTATTAGCAGATAAATTTATTAGCAAGTGATGGGAGAATAGGCTTATAATCAACTCACATAAATTCACGAAAGAATACCGAACTTATAATTGGCTATATCATCTCTCGTTCTCCACAGTTTAAAATCTCAAGTAATGAGACTCGTGGATACTTAGCCTATTAAATCAAAGTTTTGGGTTTTCGAGTCGCCTATAGGATCTTGCAAATTCTTAGACTCTTTCAAGTTTAGAAATCGCATTTTAAAGTTCCCTTGATAAACGACTCTCTAGGATCAATTATAGGAACTTGCGAAAAGTTCTTGTTCTTAACCCGTGAGAGTTAAGACTTTCGCGTTTTATAGCTCCCTATATAAAAGCCTAGCAAAACTTGACTTAAACACGTTAAGGATACTAGCTAGAGTAAACTCGGATTGAGTCAAAAGATTCACAACGTTTGAAAATTAAAACCGCTTATTAAACATTTATTCTAGCAGAGAAAGAAAATAACTATACAAAGATAACAACTAATAGGCCAAAATAGATCAAAATTTTTGAAAAATGTCGAAAAATTGATTTTTCGGTTAAAATGAGGACAAAAACAAGGAAAAGACCACTTAACTTCGATAGAAGTCCCCCCTACACTTAAGATAAACATTGTCCTCAATGTTTAAGCATGTGGGAGTAAGCTCCCCTACACTTAGGACATTGTGCACGTTGTTTAAATCTTGCTAAGGAAAGGACAACTAAAGAGATTCCTATGTTAATATTTGAGAAAATATATAAAATAGTGAATCGAAAAGAGTTTAGGATAGAACCGGGAAGAAATAGAACACGGAATCACGGGTCGTCAAGAATCATCAAGAGTGGATCATTGAAGCTCGAATCCCTGATTAAGAAGTGAGGAGAGGAAATAGCAATCCAAAGGGTCACCCCTACACTTATGGTAAAGAAAGTGAAAAGATAGATGCATGGGTTGCCTCCCAAGGAGCGCTTGGTTTTTGTTAACCGAGTCGTGAGCCTGACTCGACCTTGATCATCAACGGAAGAAGCATGAAACATATCCACCAGGATCAAAGACATAGTTTTCATCCATCAATAAGCAAGAGCTTAAGGCGAACAAGGCAAGCCAAAAGAGAAATGGCAGGGTTCCTTAAGCAGCGATGGAGCATGGTGGAAGCAAGTATGGTGCGGTGCAAGCATATCTTCAATAGTTCCAAAGATTTTTCCTTTTATTTCATCAGGTGGATACTGAGATGGCTTAAAGACTTGAATACCGGGGTCGAACACCTTTTCCTTTAAGGGAAAATAGCACTCAGGCTCAGCCGAGTGTGAAGAAGATCCGCAAAGAAGCACAACCTCGTCCTCAGAAGTGGGACAAAGAGGTGTCAAATCATAAGTGCAACGGATTTCGGGGTCGACCGGTTTCTTCTCCTTTGACAAAATGCTCTTCAAATCCAAAGTAGGATCAAGACGATAATCTTCAAAGTCAAAAGGAGGAGCATCACTCTCATGAGGGAAGTATGTGTTGAGAAATTCAGAGAAATCTTCCTCAAATGAATAATCGTCCAAAGTAGGATCGAGTGATGGCGGAGGATCTTCATCATGTAAAGAATCGCTCGATAGAGTATCAGCCTCATCAAAATCATCGAAGGTAGGCAGCTCGGGATACTCAGAAGTACAATCAAAATCATCCGAATCTGAGCTAGAATCATCATCATCATAAGCATCGAAGACCGGTGGAGAATCAAAAATGGGAGAAGCGTCCAAAGTAGGGGGAGAATCATCCACATTATCTTCAAAGAGTGGATTATCAGTGGAAGACTCGAATAGAGGATTGTCATAGACGGTAAAGTCATCGAGCACATTTATCATATTCACTGATTCTCGGCCTCCAAAAGATTTGCCTGTAAGCTTCCCCATTTTAAAAACTTTAGAATCATCCCCGACTCTTAAGATTAACTCACCTTCGGCCACATCTACTAAAGCACGTCCGGTTCTCAAAAATGGCCGACCAAGTATTAAAGGAATACGAGGGTCCATTTCATAATCAACTACGACAAAATCGACCGGGAAAGTAAATGTGCCAACTTTGATGAACACGTCTTCGGCTATACCAACGGGGTAAGCGAGAGTGCGGTTTGCAAGTTCGAGAGTCATCTTTGTTGGAATGAGGTCGGGCAATGATAGTGTTTTCCAAACACTCAGTGGCATCAAATTAATACTAGCCCCGAGATCAGCAAGGGCGGTAAATTCTTCAGTTTTGTTGAACACGCAAGGCAACACAAAACGACCGGGATCTCCAAGCTTTTCCGGAAGTTCTCTAAGAAGGACTGCAGAGCAGTTTTCATTTAAGCGTGTGTTGGCGAGTTCAACCAGCTTCTCCTTCTTGCTAAGCAATTCCTTGAATGCTTTGACAAATTTCGGCATGTGGCACAGTGCTTCAACAAGGCTAATGTTGATGGTCATCTTAGATAGCATGTCCACGTATTTCGATACTTGGCAATCATTCTTGGTTAGCTCGTTGGTCTTGCCTATGCGAGAAGGGTATGGGATTCTGGGTTGATAAGGGTTAGGTGAAGGTGTAGTTGGTGAAGGTTGTGATGTTGAAGGGTCCTTCCGAGATACATCGTCATGACGAGGCGGAGGCGATAATGGTGCAGTAACACTAGGTGTAGGAGGAGTAGGGATACATGGTGGTGGAGGAGGTGGATCGACAATGGTAAGTCCACTACGCGTAGTTATAGCACTCACATTAGCTCGCGGATTAGTGACGGTGTTTGAGGGTAGAGAACCCGAAGAAGAAGAAGGTTGAGCTTCGGGCAAGAAACTAACCAACAGATTCTTTAATTCAGTTGTTTGAGTGATGAAGGAGGATTGAAGGTTTTCACGAACCTCGGTTCTGATGTCATTACCTTGCTTCAAGATATCTCCTTTCAAATTTATTATTTGGCTCTGTAGATTCTTGATTTGCTCACCTTGAGTTCTCATGATGGTGTCAACATCGGGATTAATGGGTGGGTGTTGTTGGGTGGGTGGTTGATAAGGGTTAGAAGCACGAGGTGGGATTTGGTTGCTTCTATTGTAGTTGTTGGCGGGGTTTTGGTTTTGAGGAGAAAAACCGGGTGAAAGGTAATTGTTGGAACGGTAGCTCAGCAGATTTCTATCCCCTTGTTGTCTAGCTTGGTAATTTTCCGGTGAATAATTACCGTAAGCAGCATACACATTTTCCGGATTTCCTTGTGTCGAAGGACAATCGGTGTACGAGTGAGGACCGCCACATGTTTCACAAGGATTAGCGACTGCTTTAACTTGTTGTTGTTGTTGGTTTGAAGCGAGAAGCGTAATACTTTTGCTCATTTCGGCCATCATGCGGGTGAGTTCGGTCATCTCAGGGTTTGCTGAGGTAGAAGAAACATTGACTCTCATGTTGTTTCTAGAAGAAGCAGAAGAATCCCAGTTCTTGTGGTGAGTAGTCATGTTCTCAATTAACTCTCTACACTCCTCGGGTCTCCTTTTCATGAATGTGCCACCGGCGGCTGCATTAATCGTATCACGATCGCGAAAAGTCAATCCGTTGTAGAAAGTATCGATCAAGGTGACCGGAAGCATGTTGTGGTTTGGACAACGGTCGATCAAGACATTATATCTCTCCCAAGCGTCAAAAAGAGATTCATCAGGGTCTTGCATGAAACCGCTGATCTGATTGCGAAGGCTTGTGACCATGGATGGTGGAAAGTAGCGCGAAAGAAAGCGTTGAGTCATGTCATCCCAAGTGTGAATAGAATTCTTCGGGAGACGATCAAACCATTTCTCGGCATGATGCGATAAAGTATGTGGGAAGAGTTGTAGGCGGAGAACATCCATCGTGGCCCCAGGCAACTTCATGCTTTGGGTGATTGTAATGAACTTGTCGAGGTGTTTGTTGGCATCATCAGGCAATCCTCTAAATGGGTTTGTTTGTACTTGCCGAATCATGTGGTGCTTCAACGAAAACTCAGGAGCGTTGATTTGCATCGGCGCAATCGGTCCTCCTCGTCCAAATATTGTTGGTTGACAAAGTTCCTCCATGGTCCGAAGATCGGGCTGTGGAAGAGCATTGTTGTTATTGTTGAGGTGCGGTAGTTGAATATTGTTGTTAACACCTGCCATATCTAAATCTTCTTGAGGCTCGGGCTCTTGATAATTAGAAGATCTAGTACGCATACACCTGAAAATGCAAAAGAAAAAGAAACCAAACGCAAAGGCAATATATATACACAATAAAGATAAAATCTTTTTGGATTTTTGAAATTTTTAATTTTTATGGTTTTTTATTAATTTTTAATTTTTATGATTTTTGAATTTTTTATGCAAGAAAAATAACGTTCACAAGTGAACAGATCCCAAAAAGCAACGTGTCTAGCACAGAAAACGGTTGATCTTAACGAAAAGAGCCGGCAGCGGCGCCATTTGATAACTAGGTTTTTACCTAATTAAAAATTAAAGATTAAGTTCGTGTTCTCGGAATCTTAACGAATTGATCTAGTTCCCTATGTGTGACTTAGTTGATCTTTGGTAAAAAAGAATATTTTTGGGTGTTTTTAAATTTAAATGCAAAGACTTAAAAGTAAAAGTGCTCTTAAAGTAAATCTAAGTCTAATTAACGTAAAGTGCAAGTATTTAAAAACGTGACTAAAAGGCGCTAAAGTAAATTACGTGAGTATAAATCTATCTAAGGCAAACTTAAAGTGCGACTAAAACTAAGGCAAATAATCTAAAAGTGCAATTAAATAAAAGGCAAGAAAAATAAAGCTTGAGAGTAAAAATCAAAGACAAAAGCTAATAAGAACCTGAATACAGCTCATTCGGAATAAACCTTCGTTTGGAACAATCACTCGTCCTAAATGTCACCTTTGGTTGAAATGATTCTTCTTCACTTGGAATATTACCAAAATCCTTGATCCGGAACAAATTGGTCTGAATATGTCACTTATCCAAAACAATGCTTCGTTCGGAACTTGCTGATTCGGAACTTGTAAATTCGTCCTTGATTCGGAAGTTTCTGGTCACCCCTTGATTCGGAAGTTTCCGAATGAAGCTCCTTGATTCGGAAGTTTAGAACTTCCGAATGAAGGCCCTTGGTTCGGAACTTTTGGAGTTGGTTCGGAAGGTTCCGAATGAAGCTCTTTGGTTCGGAAGTTTTGACTTCCGAATGAAGCTCCTTTATTCGGAACTTTTGAAGTTCCGAATGAGTTTCCTTGATTCGGAACTTTTTGAGTTCCGAATGAACAGACTTGGTTCGGAAGTTTTGACTTCCGAATGAAACACCTTGGTTCGGAACTTTGGACTTCCGAATGAAGCTTTCTATCCTTTCTTTGGTTCGGAACTTTTTCTGGAAAGATCAGAAACAAGGCAAAATCTTCCGAAGAACAAGGAAGATAGTAACAGTAGCAGATATAAACCAAAATCAAACACACGGATAGATTAAAACAGTAACGAATCAATGAATAAGCATCAACAAACAATCAAAAACATGAAATCAAACAACTTTAACCACAATAATCAAAAACCATTAAGATCAAACTAAAGCATAAACATGAACATAACATAAACACATGAATCAAAGAATAAGAAAGGTAGATAAGAGATTGACAAGATAAAATAAAGATTTGACAAGAATTAAAATGAAAACTTACTTGGAATTAAATGGTAATTAAGGTGCATAACATGAATTTAAATGACATGAAAAGTAAATGACAAGATATGAAAATGGTGGAAGACTAATTGTCACACTTAGCCAACAACAATGAAATGTAAACATCCTAATCTATTTATAGGGGAGGATTAAGGAAGCTTCCTCCCCTCTTTCCTTTTCTCTTAATTGCATAATTAAGTCCCTCCTTCTTTTAATCTTCATTAATTGCGTACTTAGTCCTTTTCTTCTAATGTTCTTTAATCTTGTACTTAAGGGACTTTTGACTTCGGGATTTCTTTTGAACTCGTCTTTAAATTCTTCAATAAAATAGACTTGAATTCTTCGGCTTTTGATAAACTTCCGTCTTTTGACTTTTTCTTCGATAAATCTTCAGAATTGGTCGTGGACTTCCGTTCTTTTTGTACTCTTGACTTCTTGACTTTGTCTTTCATCCTTTTCTTCAATAAAAGTTCGTAAATGCCCGTGAATGTCCGTGTTTTCTCTGCTTTTCACCTTTTCATCCTAAATCACAACAAAAACACAAACCACGCATAATTCTGACATAAAAGACATAAAATACACGTTTAGGTCCGGCTATTATTGTAATTAAGTGGTAGAAAAGATGGGTGTTTACACACCTATCAACCACCCATCCATAACCACCTCCTTAAACCGATCACATTGAGTCAGGATATTGAAGAACTTGAATGGTCTAGGTTTAGGTTTTGTCATTGTAGGAATATTAAGCACAGCAGGAGAATGATCCGATATTCTATATTTTCAAGAAAACTTTTTCATGTGGTACTATTATTTTCAAGACCTTGTTTAAGATCCATCACACAAAACGTATATCCTCATAGATCGAATGTTAAGGCATAACCCTCATTAATTTTCGAACATAAAGCTAGTTTCATAACAAATCTGTTATGAACTAACTTAGTTTCGTTTAACCAAACACATGCATGTTAAGGCACCTACCCGAGACCTCTTTTAGGATCTTGTAGACAAAGAACACATATCAAATGGGTTCGTTTTACTTCCAGTTGAAACACACGAATCATCTTAACCATTCGATGTAGGTTTAGTGTATGTCAAACATGAGGTACTGATGTTTTTTGTTTGGTTGAATGAATTGATGGGAGTCGATTTGTTTTTGATTCGAGATAAATGAAACTGAAGGGGGTTCTGTTGAGAACAGTTTCAATTATTGGTGATGTCTTTAAAAACAATGATCTGATTTACTGTTGTGATAGATCTAGTTTGAAGGTTTTGAGAGCAGATTTTTCTTTGGAGAGAAGATGAGTTGGTGGCGGAGAGTTTGATATCTGTGTTTAGGTTTAGTTGTAGAAGCGTGTGATTAGGGTTGGACTTATATATCCCACACGTTGGGTAATTTTTGTTGGATATTTGGTTTGTGGGCTTTTATCAAAACCTGTTTCGATATGTTCTAAAGGTGTAAAAGCCACCTGGCATGGCAACACAAAGCTTATACCGACAATGACGTGACTAAATTTGTTTGACGTTGGCTAATGTGATAAGAAACTTCCACGTTTGATGTTAGTCTTCATTAGTTATAACTATTTTTTTAAAACGTATATCCTTTCAGCCAATGTTTAAAACGTATTAATTATATACGTTTTGGCAAAGATTTTTAGCGTGTTTTTTGCAAATTCATTGAGCTCGAAAGGAGTAAAGATATTTAGTGAGCCGACTTTGATTTGGTCTCCGGTTTAATTTATCATCGATTGAGCCGTCAACAATTTTTGAACCGATAAAAGATTTATATCATCCATCGAGGAATTTTAAGTGTGATTTACGGGTCTTTCGTTTTTTAAATTCCGAAAACTACCACATTTACAATCATTTTTAAATTCCGAAAACTACCACATCCACAATCATTTTTAAATTTCGAAAACTACCATCGAGGAATTGTTAAACTCCGAAAACTTCCACATCCACAATCATTTTTTTTATCGACATTCAATGGATTCGTTGAGTTCGACATTTCAAGAGGGAGAATCGCATTCAATGCAAAACAAAGTTAGAAAAAGTGGCATCACTTCATTTCAAATGCTTCAGTCTCATCTTGTCACTCTTTCGAGGATTCAAGGAGGGAGCGAATTTGTGACCATCTTTGGACAAGATCGTCATATATTCATCGACTCAATATTTACCACTTTGACCCAACTCGCCGAGCAACTCAACAATGAAAACTTTAATCACTCTGCATCGGCACTTGCATATAAGACTCTTGTGACCCAACTCACGCCTTTCCTCCAATTCAGTATCATCCAGTCTGAAAGTTCAGTGATTTGCCAGTCATTTCTTCGAGATACACATACCGAGCTTCGAGTTTTCCGTGGTACAATATTGAAACTCATGAAATCGGTCTCGTCTTCGATTTATGAAAGATCTCGACTTCAGCAAGCGTATGATAATGGAGTGCAAGAATCAATGCTGCAGATGCAAGAGGAGAATGGTCATACGGTTGACAACTTGGAGCCTAACGATGGCAAGAGCACGAAATCAGGAGGACAACATGATACCAGTGGCACGTCAGGGAATGTTCACGAGATTTTTCTTGATGACACCTTACCCATTTATGACGCAGAGCCGGCAAACATGGTACAATGTAATGTTGTTTATGATGTATATGCTGATGACATGCCGCATATTGAGCATTCTGAACCTAATTATGACAAACATAGGATGGAAAAGAGTGATAGAAATACCACTTCTGATTCATCCGATGTAAGTCATAATGGGGGAGAGATTGTTCAGAATGCTATAGTACATCATGATAATTGTATAATAACTGCTTCATTGACTGCTTCTTATTCCAAGATTAGAGAGCTCGAAACGATTGTAGCTCAACAATCAAAAGATCTTGAGGATGCCAAACTTGAATTTTCTAAGAAAACGGACAAATTTGAAACATACTTTGAAAAACTTGAAAAGTCAAACGTTGTTCTTGAAAGAAAATTGGATCAAAAAGTTTTAGATTCGAAAGCTGAAAAGGATAATCTTTTGAAACAAATTCAGTTACTAGAGTCTAAATTGGCATCCCAAGATAGATTGCTCAAAGAAAATGAAACGTTAAAAGCCCAAGTTCAAGAAAAGGTGTTTGCTATAGCTGCGTTGAAAAATCAGTTAAGGAAAAATAGAGGACCTAGTGTGGACACTAAGCTTGAAAACCCATCAATCTTGGGGAAACCGCCTACAAATCAGTTCGTCAGACAACCGATTGTCAGACAACCTACTACATTTAGATCCGAGCGACCACAATCTTCGAGACCGTGGTTTGCCACCCAAGTTGATTTGGGTCATATTTCTAGAACAGACACTCCACCAACTAGGCCTAATGTGACTAAATCAGTTTTTGTAAGACCCAATAACATGATTGCCTCTAGTTTCCCTAAAAATACCAAGACCACGTCTAGAACTAGTTCAAATGACGTTTGCCATAAATCTGGTCTTGGGGAAGCTAAGCAAAAGACACATGCATGAGATATCAATGTCCAACCTAGTCAGATGCCTTCTAGATTACCCAACACTGCTAACCGTAGCATGACGTCTCCTAGGAGCATCGATCAATCATCTAGGAATTACTCGGACATTAAATATGCTACTTGTAAAACATGTAGAAAATGTGTCTTTACGGCAAATCATGACTCTTGTGTCAAAAAATTACTTAATGAGGTGAACTCCCGTGCTAGATTTAAATCCCAGTGGGTAGCTAAAATCAAACCCATTGGTAAAATGTGGCGCCCCACTGGTAGAACTTTCACTCTTGTAGGAAACGAGTGCCCTTTAACTAGGATAGTCTCCGATTCTACTAAGACTACTAGGGAGGAAATTGATAAAGATGATACGTCACTTAAGCCTAAACTTAAGGTTTTCTATAAAAGGAAACGTTTGCCAGCTAAGATAAGTGAATCATCTACTCAGGTCGCCTCTGACACAAGTAAAGCCAACTGTGAACCCCCATGTGCTTCTGTAATCGATATCGCTAACCCACGTCAAAGCATGCAAATTCCTAATGAGATTGCAGGTACCAAAGTTGATGTTCCAAAAGAATGAAGCGGTCCAATCGTTGTGTACCGTTAAACTAAGGACACTCTTAGAGTTTGGTTGCTGAAGAAGCAGATATCGGAGAAACAAGTGTCTCAGGGGATTCATGGTTAAGCTTACCTAAGGACTTATAGTCACATCACAGACTATAACTCGATCTTCAAAGAAAGGAAAGTTTATCGCCGATGGTAAACTTATCCTAACAACGAGAAATTAATTTTTCTCGGGCATGAGCTTATATAAAAAACATTCCAAGTTTTTAAGCTCATGCACAATGACTTACAATTAAATGTCAGCCTGTAACTCGAACTTCAAATAAAGGAAAGATTATCTTTTATGATAACTTATCCTCATAACGAGAAACTAACCTTTCTCGGTCATGAGCTTGTATTAAAACATTCGAAGTTTTAAGCTCAGAAAGGAAAGTGTATCTTTTAAATAAGAGAACTTTTCCTCATAACGAGAAATTAACCTTTCTCGGTCATGAGCTTTCCGTTAAAACAGTCAAAGTTTTCAAGCTCATGAAAACGACTTCTAAGTAAATGTCAGGTTAGGACTCGTCCTTCAGATAAAAGGAAAGGTTATCGCCGATGGTAACTTATCCTTAACAACGAGAAGTTTACAACTTCTCGGACTTGAGCTCGTTTTGTAAGATATTCAACATCTTAAGCTCAAGTAACTGTTTTTCAAAACATTGAACACAATTTTTCAAGAATTTTTCAAAAGTTTTTTCTAAATCTTTCAAAATTGTGTGTTCAAAATGTTTTGATAAAAAGAGCATGTCTTCTGGAATCGATAATATTTACGATCCTAGAAATGTCGTTCAATAATGACACGGGGTTGTAAATAAAGTTCGAGCAGAAGTTTAAATGATTTAAAACATGCTCAAAATGGTTTGCTATTATTTCTGATAGTAACCCACTTTTCACCTTGAAGTCAAGCATTTCACCAGAAAGCTTTGACTTCAAAATCCGAAGTTATCAACTCCACAATCCGAAGATCGTTGCAATTGATATCTACATACTAGACGATGCGACTGCTCAAACGACGACTACAACTCTTTAAGTAGAACACGGTTCAACAATTGAGGGGGAGCAATTGTCCAGCATTCGGAATCTTTGATGCCGAAAGTGCCATTGTTCACAAGTTGGTGTCAAGACAACGATATCAATTGTCCATGTGGTGTAAAGGAGAAGATAATTTCAGAAGTTACGAGGAAGACCAACGTCCGTAGACAAGAACCACGTGATCTTATCACATGATGTTCTCATCATTTCAGGTCCTAACTCGTATACTATAATCTTGTGAATTCATTTTTATATATGATCTTTGCTCGTGAATATTATTATTTGCGAATCAAGTGCACCCTCATTAATTTGAGGGGGAGCTTGTTAATATCATGAAGATAAATGGATTTAATCGATTTTGCATTTTTCTTCCCAAATTTTTCTTAAAACATCATTAAATCAATTGATATTAAAAACATCGATTGGGTTAATATTTTTAATATGGGGGAGAAAATGTGATTTAATGTGTCTCAATGGTTTGACTTAATGTGCTGGCTCATTCCGACATGTGCGAAATGTTTTCGAATATCGTGGCATATGTTAAGGGGGAGGAAAATAGATTTTATATTCAAATGGATTTCATGGTGACGTTACTTACCCATACCCTATCTATTTCACGACGGTAACGATTATGGTGATATAAGGATGGTAGGATAGGTTAAAGTCTAATGATTCTTCCATATCCGGAGGTATCTTCCCAAGGACATTCCATAGCTAGAAATAGTAGTCCTTAGGAAAGATGGAGAAAGATTGTGAACGTAGCTGAATGCCGACCAAGTACTTAAGTTAGCACTGGAACAATCACAACAAGGTGCTAGTTATGACGTATTGGTAAGCATTGAAGGGGTTGAAGAATGAAAAAGAATTGTAAAGATAAAGGGTGTAAAGAAAGTAGCCCTCCTTACAACTTAGGCAGAAACCGGGTCAATTCATATGCTATTGAGATCATTTATGATTCTCGATATTGAAGATAGACATCATGGACTCAGTGATGCAAGGCACAACCCATCCCAGCTAACTCAGATATCTCTCAAAAGATATTTGTTTTAATCACACGGAGACAACGCATTATCTATTGATTTATTCACTCCGAATAAATTGGTATTGAAAAGGTGGCACTCCTCTCCAGCCTCCGATCACTAAAATCCAAAATGCACGATCGAGTCTAGAGCCATTTGAGATCATCAAATATCTCATTAGGACACACTTTCATTATTCCTTGCTTGTTCACATAATGTGAAAAGTAAGAAAGATATTTAGAGTCCTACGCAAAATCTTCATGATCTTGCCTGAACATCCGAGTAATACGAAAGTATTTACAATGAAGATGGAAATCCTTCTTGAGCGAACGTCAAAAAGCTCATGGTAGGTGCTTGTGCAATTCTTTATGAATCAAACTTGTGATAACTGGAAAGCAACAGTGGTTTAAACTCTTAAATGAATTTAAACATGTTCCAGGCCTCTACGCAAAATCTCAGTGATCTTGCCAGAACACTCAGAGTGATACCTTAGTGTTCACAGTGATGAGTGGAAATCCTTCTAGTGTTAACCTCAAACAACACTTGGTAGGTAACTTGCAAGATTCTATACGAATCAAGCTCGTGACAACTGGAAAGCAACGATGGTGCAATTCTCTAATGAATCAAACTTGTTCCATGAATCAGAATTGACGGCTTCAAATCATGCGGATAATATTATCCAAATGATTCACTCTTTATGTTCGCAGTCAGCTTTGGACGGTCGAATAAAGAGAACAGGTTTACCCGCGAAATCCTGTCAGGAAGTTACTTAATTGAAACTATCCGTCACGGGTACGATATCTAATATCGTCCAACGGTCTTCACCAACCGGAGGTAAAATGCTACCGATTTAGAATGAAATGTTCAAAGCCATTTCGTTCGTGTCTACTTATGTTGCGGCATTTGAAGACGGTGGCGTTGCGGAATCCAAGAAGAAGTCGTCCCCGCATGCTTATACTTTATGCACTTAATATCTCATTTAATTCAAGAAAGCCTAAAAGTTAAGTCTTCCGCTGTATCAAACTCTGAAGCTTTCAAGAATTACAAAGGTATAAGTATGTGGGACATGAAGTCACGAAGAGGCAAATTTCACAAGTGATGAATGCACAAGGTCAAGGCAAGGAAACATGCTCAAGACTAAAGTCAAAGATCACATCAAGCATATTCACAAGAACAAGATCGAAGACTCAAGCATAGTATGCTAGGTTTAAGATTTTGTAAAATGGTGTGACCTCCCTTAGGGGGAGATTGTTGGAAATACGTTTTCCCAAAGAAAGTCTCGGTCACATCATTATTAGCATAGATCACGAGCTATAGACTATTTAGGACATTGTAACTTGGAGTGACCTTGGAAATACGTTTTTACGTATTTAGAAAGGATCGGTCACTCCAATGATATTGGGCTCGTGATCCAATATAGCCCATATAGCCCACATGTAGGGTGGGCTATATAAACCCCCCTCCTAGCATGTTAGGAGGGGTTGTTGAACACATTTCTCACTAATCAACCATTTCCTTTCTTCTCTCCTTTCTCTCTCTTCTTTCTCTCTCTAAGTTTTCTCCATTTCTCATCCATATCAATAGTTAATCCATAACTTGCTAAATCCTTAGAAAAACACGATCCTTCAATATGGCTTAAAAACAGCATGAGATCCCACAAAAGATACCCCAAACTCCAAATTAGCCATAACACGATCAATCTTACGAAGTAAACCACCCTGACCTTGCGGTTTTTGGTTCCATGTAAAATGTAACCCAACATGCTGAACATCGGAAACCTCTATGTTAGCAACACACTCCCTAAATTCACGCATAGCAATATCAATATAAGACCCACCAGCGGACGAATCACCAAGCTGAAGAGTAGCATTAAAATCCCCCAATAAGCACCATGGTCTATCACGAACGTATACCTTATGAACGCCAAGATTACTCCACAAGCTCCTACGCTGAATATACCTGTTGTGAGCATACACAAACGAGCAAAATAACTCCTTCCTTTCAAGCTTTAACCATACACGAGTATGAATGGTTTGATCATCCATGTTAATCACTACAACGTCAACGTCATTGTGATTCCAACCAAGAATGATTCTAGCACCCTTCACACATAACGAACCATTAGATGTCCAATCCCAATGGCGAAACACACGAGAACATAAAGACACCAAATTAGAGTCAGAAACATGTGATTCTAGAATAGCACAAATGGACAAATTATTCTCAGAAATAACTTGACGAACTTCACTTTGTTTAGGGGAGAAATTCAAACCCCTTATATTCCAGGAAGCGACATTAATCATGAGGAACCACCGTAACAGGAGTGCTTGCCCCTGGAGGTAATGAAGTAGTCACCTGTTTAGCATCCGGACCCTCCATAATAAGATTCTCATCCACCTCACTATCACTATCATTAACCATGTCTTCCTTAGCATTAGCATCCTCCCAATCCGTATCCCCTTCTTTATCCAAAGCACTAAATTTATTACCAAGAGGTACTTTCGTGTCCTTCCCAACCCGCTGACTACTAGGAATAGTCCTATCCTTTGACGTCCCGACAGATGAAGTTGCTTGTTTAGCATTATTGTTAGTTTTAGCCTTAGATGATTCTCCCTTCTCTACATGACGGTATTGAAAATTAGGCGCTGACTTACCCAGTTTAATACCGTTAATGGCCCGCGGCTGACGATAGGTATTATTCCTTCTTCTGGTGACATCAATAAAACCATCCCCTTTTGCCGCACCCGGTTTATCCACAACCACTGTTTTAGGCAGCCATGGACAAGCCTCATTCTTGTGATCAAACACCATACATGTATCACAGCGTGGTGGAGTCCATTCATATTCCACATCAACAGTAGCAAGAGAATGCCCCTCCCCAACCCCACGCGGGATAGCAATCACCACCGAGTCTACCAAATCCTTCTCAGCTGACACCTCAACAAGTGCACGTGCATATGTATTCTGGCCCTATGAACTCACACACATATTACTTGTATAAGAGTCCAGCATTATCGGTTTACCAATCTGCGTTGTGATCAAGCTCAATCCAATCTCCGAATAGGCCACAATAGGTACATGGTGGAGTTTGACCCACAATGGTGCCTTCTTAGACTCGTCCTTCTTCAATAATGTAGTAGGAGTCCAAATATTCAAGAATAACGGAACCAACCGAACTAACCACAGACCATTCTCTAAAACTCGATCCATTCCATCACTCGACTCAAACTGAAAAAGGAAGAACTCCTCATGCAATTGCACACGCTTCAAACCATACTTAGCCCAGGTATTCTTCACATAATTTTCAACCAAATGGAACGGCAATCTTTTCCCAATGAAATATCCGTACAACGTATGCTCAAACCGTGAACTAATTTCTTCCACCGTCTCCATGGGAAGGACAGCCGTTGCCCCAGGTACCACCTCCTCACTACGCAGCTCCACTATTTTAACAACCTTCTTCTGCTTTTGTTCCTGAACAATGGACGCAAACGAAGTGTAGTATCATCTATACCTCCAAAACCCCTAACCGGTTTACGTGAAAACATTCCTCCAGGTTTATTAAGCACAGACTTCGCAAGCGATCTAACATCAACACCAGTTACGTTACCCGAATTGGTTTGAAGACCCTTGTTACCATAACGAACATCAACCCCAGCCATACCAGAATTGTTTTGAGAACCCTCATCACCAGAAATCTCCATCTCTCTAACCCACAAACAAAAACAAAAAACCTAACCCTAGCAAGAAAAGGCACCGAGAACACTACAAGAAAAAACCCTAGAAAACTAGGGTTTAATCCCACGCGAACAGATCTAAGCCCTAACCCACCTCCATGATTGCTAATCAACAGTAATAATTAATGCAGCGCACAAAAAACAAAACCTAATTAATGGCCAAAAAACGAAACCCCAAAAAACGAACAACCAAAACCCTAACCTAGCGAAACGTCACCCTAATAAAAAATGTTTAATACCTAAATCTCAAAGAAAAAGATATAAAACAGATTGTTATTGGAGATTAGAACCGACTAAATTAGAAGTTATTGGAATCGCATGAAGAGAACAAGGGGAAAGTCGGCAGCCATTAGAGAGAAATCGCAAGTTGTCTTAGTTCATTAATACTCTCATATTAAGACATGATAATTTTTAGGACATAAAGAACAAATTTCTTAAAAAACTGTAAGTATTAATCAAGAAAAAACTATAAACACCTTCACACTAACCTTTTAAGTACACTAACACCAAAATGGTTTAAACCTAATTATTTATAAACTTCCTCATAACATACATCTATCTAAAACAATCACAGTATATATATTGAACTATACAAGTACCTAAAAACAACTCCCTTGAGTTCAACAGGTGCACACATTCCCATATAGTACATGAAGTGACAGTTCTGCTAATAGTACATGAGATGCAAGAATATGTTGCCTCATTATCGCATAGTTATTTGCTAAAAGCTCAAAGCATTTTGTTTGATATGCATGAATGGGGGATCCCGAATGGCGTATTGGAGAAGCTCCTGATGTGAGACCAGAAAGAGCCCGAATCTATAGACAAAAAAAATGAGCAGTGTGATATACATTCTTCACTCAGGTCAAATACGAACCTATTTTTCTGAAAAGAAGTAGCTTCATTTTTTTAGGGAGGCAAGTTTATCATCAACCATCAACAAACAACTATAATTTATGGTTTTGGTTTATCATACGTGCACTACAGAAGCTGCTTCCTTTTTTATTTCGCAATGCTTCAAGCTTTTTGTTATCAAGCTGCAACCAAGAATAATTTAGAACCGATTGTGATGGACCAGTTATTCAAATCTAATAAGGCTAAACCGTGAACATGTTAAAAACATAGGCATTCATAACGATTTCTAAAAATAAATTATGAAAACAACGAACACTCACTTTCAAAATGGAAGAAGATGGTTACTGCAAGTTTGTACCAGTAGCAATGTCTGTGCTTGTTGCGTTAGATATACCATGGACTTAGGAGTTTATTTGGTCTTCTAGTGACGTGTCTTTTCAAGCCAGACAACATGACAATGGCCATGATTTGGCGAAACTGTTTGAAAAAACATACGTTTAAACCAAAAAATTAAGATTGAGGGTACACCTCAGAGGTAACGTGGTCTCCTTACGGTCTTCTTTTTCTTTTCCCCATGCCTCAACTGTGGTAGGTTTTGCATAATAAGATTGGGAAACTCATCATCGATATCCATATGGTTACTCACTTTACTGAGTTTCGTTGTTTTCAGTTGTGGGTAGTAAGAGCCCAATGCTTCAATATTTTTAAGCAAAAAAAAGTTTTATATAGGCTGAGTTCCTGCACAGCAGAGAGGTCTGCTTATAACATATATATGTAAAAACCCGAGCAAAGCTCAAACCAACAGAAGTCAAGCTAGGCTACTGAAGAAGACTTAAGTTCAATTCAAGTATAAAAATAACGTAAATGTAAAGCTCACCATTTAAGTTCAGCATTTGTCATTTTCTTCATGCATAACTCGAACAGAGGTAAGTACACCCACATACTACAGGTGCAAGTATTCACATGTTAATCTAAATGGTGAGATTATCATTCTACATATCATTTGCTACACCCTTGAAGTGACAGTTCTGATAATAGTACATGAGATGCAATAATATGTTGCTTCTTTTAAAAAAAGCTCACCAAGCCCGCATAAGCATAATCAGGTACAAATGCATCTATGTATCACTCTTCCTCTATGGGCTCTCTACAAAAGTAACAACATCAGCAATATGTATACATGTTTGCAGATGCTATGATCCTTTCTTGTCACAAATCACAATATTAATGTTATCTTACATTCAGGTAGGACATCACTAAAAAATAATGATTAGCAAACAGAATTAAGATTAATAATTAATTGCAATCCAACCTGGTTTTAAATCATCACTACAAAATAATGATAGAACCAATAACTGCTAACTCAAAAAAGATGATAATTGATCAATCATATTAGGGTTTTAGGGTTTTGTAAACATTGATGACCACCTACCGCTTTGATTTATAATGGATTTGTTATTTGGTTCAAGGATTAAGGTTTATCATGCGATAGATAATAATTGATGTGGGATCAGAAAAAATGGATGGAATAATGAATGAATCAATAACTGTTAACTCAAAAAAGATGATAATCGATCAATGATATTAGGGTTTTAGGGTTTGGTAAACATTGATGACCACCTACGGCTTTGACTGATGATGGATTAGTTATTTGATCAATGATATTAGGGTTTTAGGGTTGTGGAAGGAAGATTTGTGCGTATGTTCCTGGTTTTGTAAACATTGATGACCACATACGCCTTTGACTGATGATGGATTAGTTATTTGATTCAAGGATAAAGGTTTATCATGGGAATGATAATAATTGATGTGGGATCAGAAAAAATGGAGGTGGGATCGCCATTGGGTGTGTTTTCCCCGCCCATGGGTAGGAAAAAATGAACAATGAAAAAATGGAAAAAAGGGGTTTCAAGTATAATATATAGTTGCGTTTACAAAACGCCACTTTTATAAAAATTGCGTTTTCATATAGCCGATTTTGGGATTTTATGAGATTTTTTAGGTAACAAACAAATGCTATTGGTTAAAAGGTGCCATGTCACATGTGACTGGGTTTAGAGGTGTGGTATCAAGTCATAGTTATACCTATATATAATAAAGATATATATATATATATATATATATATATATATATATATATATATATATATATATATATATATATATATATATATATATATATATATATATATACTAGTTGAATAACCCGCCCAACGGGCGGGTATGTTTCATAAACTTTTTTTTTGAAATAATGTTGGACGATTTGTTATATTGGTTGGTAGTTGGACTTAAATATTTTAACTAATTTTTTATAAAAGAAACTAACTCCTGATTACGTTTAGGCTTGACCTACCCAACAAACTAATCTTGTCTCATGTTAATCTTTTGACGCACACAAATAATCAGTTGTGTGTTATAGTATACTCTCTGTCTCATATTAAATGTCCGCTTTAACTTTTTCGGTCTTTTTTTCTTAAATACTTTTATTTGTGATATATAATACTTGATGCGAAATATAGGAATAGCTTGATTTTAAAACGTATTTTCATTGGTATAATTTTTATCAACTATTAAATAACACAAAAAAAATATTTAAATATATTTGAGCAAATTCAAACATAAAAAAGGATACATATATACAACGTGAGTAGTACTTTATTTTGCTATTCTAGTAGTTTAAAACCATTTCTTTAAATGATACACCAGATATGAAATCCTGCAATCTCACATCTAATAAAGCAAGGTATTTTAAAACCATTTCTTTTGGAGTTACGTTGGTTAATTACTTGCTACAAAATTCAAAGCAAAGTAGTGTACCTTTAAATGCAATTACCCCTTGTATTACAAACAGGGTATAAGGAATACAAGTCCATTAAGGTGAAGGCAAATATCAAAGGATATGCCACAATTGAGCAAAAGTTCAAGTTTGTAATAAAAAGTCAAAGCTACAATTCTGGATCAAGTGCACGATTTCAAATTGGTTTTATTAAGATTAAATATTAGCTTAATATTTTTGTAAAGATCAAGACATCACAAATCATATCGAGAATTTATAAATCTGCAAAGTATAGTAATATCATCAAAAGCCGACATTTCAATTACTTAAATCAAGAACTAATGAGAGTACTAAAAATTACATCATGTTGTACAGATAAGAAGGGTTGGAATCTTTTGAAGTTCTATGTCCTGCTTCAACAAATAGTTAATAGAGTTTAGCAAATAATATTTTGTCATATAACACCTATAAAAAGACAGAAGTCATAATCACGTAAAAACTAAGACAGTGATCTATAATATGAATTCGTTTAGCCCATTCTTTATAAATATGATCTAGGAAGTTGTATCATTAGAAGTAAATCTGAGCGACATCTGTTTACTATTTAGGTAATACTATTATACGACCTATTTGAGACCAGACACAATCCAGATCAACTCATTTATAAAAACAAATTATACACTTGCTTATCACCTCTAAGCATCCTTTCTTTTCATCAACAACAAAAAGATAAAGAGAGAATGCATTGGTGAATCCTAAATGATGTATAATAAGCATCAATCCATAAAACACATGGGCATCTTTCTTTGCACGACCACATGATGACGATGAAGCGACACATTTTTCCAATGGTTTTTCTGTCCTTGCATAACGCATACTATATCGAGTAACATGTATTGCAGCCCTTGTGTCTCCTTTACTTCTGGCTTTACCATCTCCAGCGTCATCACGGTCTCTATATTCCTCTTCATTCTCTTCTCAAGAGATCATCACCACCACCAGAATCACTCTCCCCATGACATCATCATATCATCGTTATGGACGATTTTCCTCACCGTCCTCGTCATCACCATCCGCCTCAATCTCCTCCCCTGTATTTGACTCATCAAAATCATCATTTGGCGACAACTCACTCTCTTCTTTTTCGGATTTTAAGGGATTAGAAAAACTTCCATAAGCGTACTACAGTTAAATTTTATTATATAAGATAAAACATTATTGAGACAGAAAAAGGGAACATCATGAATACACATGCTCAGTAAAAGAGAGTGCCTGACTCGTCCTTCCGAATATTGATGTTGGCTGGTGCAATTTGGGAGATTCGGGACTTAAATTCCTCTGAATAAAAAACAACATTATCTTAGTGCGCAACTAATAAACGACTACTACCTACGCGTAGAAGTAACTCGTATTCTTTATGATATGAGTCGGTTTATGATATGAGTCGGCCTGCAGTATTAATCATTAAAAAATCTCTAGCAGGTTCTAAAATCCATATTAATCCATTAAAATATTGAGTTTATAGATAAATATAGATTTTGATTTCTTAGTCAATACAATTTTATATAATTAAGAATTCGGGTTGTAATTTTTATACTCGATCCAGGTCTTATTTGTTATACGCATGTTCATTTAAAAATAATAAATACCAAAATTTGTGAATGGTGACATTTTCTTAACTATCCTTTTTCTAATTGTATCAGAACTTCAAAGATAGAGATCTCCCTGTATCCTTTTTTGGTTCTAGACTATATTTCACGTACCTGTATTCAGCGCACTCCTTGATCTCATAACAAAATTATAGTGCAATTCCAAGGTGTTCCTAGTTAAGAGAAGACATTCATGGCATACTTTAAAATGTGCAGCAATTCTAGATTATACGAATTTACAAAGGCGAACAACATAGTTCAAACAACCAAGTTATTATCATGTTACAAAACTGAATAATTCATATCAAAGTTTGAAAAAAAAATCTTGAAGGTGAAAGGTACCTGATACCATAATAGAAAGAGCACCATATGCAATAAGCTTTTCCAAGATATGCATAGCTATCTTTCCTGACCTAATGATCACACATCTAGAAACACAAAACAGATAAAATTTAAACCGTATTCAAAATTTATTTTGATTCCAACAAAACAGTTACTAAGATGTTATATATCAACCTTAGTCCTTTTATCTCTTTATTCATGTCTGTGAGTGTAAGTTGCATAAAGAAAACCTGTAATAATGCATTCAAACCTTTTATAGTGAGTGTGACAAAAAGAATGGTAATTAGATATTTAGTAACCAATTGATTGTGACAAAGAATACTTAGTAACCTTATTGTTATATGCATGTAGATTTACATATTTTCTAATATTTTGCTTTTTAAGCACATACCAGATGATCAAGAAACAGTTTTGTGCATTTTCACCGACAGGTAGCACATCCACCATTATCAAATGTCGAACATGTTGGCCATGATGCCATCACAACCACTTGTGCCTCGGATGAAGGTTAGCCCATCATTGATCTTATACAAAATCAACACCAAGTGCAACTGCAATCCCTCCTTGATCTTAACAGCTTAACTAAAATTAAAAAAATGGTAATATTAAAATAATTGGGATTTCTTAATCAGTCATTCAATAAAAACTAAACCAACCTTACCGATTTTAGCTTACTTTAAATATATATAATGTTTTGGTACTCTATAAACATTAACACCTACAACAAAGGTTGAGTTCTTCCAGCTCTGCAAAATTGATGGCTTCTCTAAGTGTATTTCTCATATCGATCTAAAAGACAAGTTTTATCTTGACTCCTTAACATATCATAATAGATACATCGATGATGGATAGTTTATATAACGGATAAGAGGTTTCAGGGAATGGAGAGTCACCTCTTGTTTAGAGTCACCTCTTGTTCAGGGACTCAGTTTAGGTTGTGGAGGTCTCAGGGGATGTTATCATCAGGTTCAGGATATGTGACAGGTTTAGAGAGTCGTGATCGGTTCACGGGGATTAGTTTGAGTTCAGGGAGTTGAGTGACGACAGTTCAGGATTTAGTGACCGGATTCAGGAAGTGATAGTTTCGCTCAGACCCACTCATCCACATTTGCCTAAACTGGAATATAACCACTAAAGGTAGAACTCTCGATGAAGAAACCACCTTACAAATCCCACTACTTGCTTCCTAAAGAAAAACATCATACTAAAGAAAATTAAAATGCCAACCCCATTTAGGGGTGTTTGGATGTGACTATATTGAGAACAAACCTTGAGTAATATTTTAAGCACATCTATCAAGAACCAAGCAAGTTCTGATCTAATACATCACAACTATCAAGAACCAGAAATTAGTATTGAGAATACATGTTTATCATCCACGTTCTTCAATGTTTTCTGTTTACCAGTTACTAAATACACCTCTTCATTGTACATGAACAAACAACTGAGATCTGTATGCTACGAACAATAGAAAACAATAGAAAAATAGGAACCGTTGATCACCACAGCTACAACTACATTGCATACGGCTATTAGTAAGTTTCATGAGTTTTCAACTTTATACAATATGACACAGAAAATAACAACTAAAATCAAATAAAGTGGAGTAGAAATAATAGCTAAAATTGAAGAACTAATTTAGCTCGTCTCAAAACTGGATTTCTTTTAATGAAAAAAACATGTGCCTTTTCTCTGAGAAAGCAATAAATATTTACCTTTCCTCGAAACCTGAAGAGCAATCTCTAGCACCAAATGAACCATAATCAGAAACCATCCTTGCAAACTAAGTGGATCATAATTAAGTCCTGAGGTCATCGTACAAATGCATCATTACTTTGCTCTTTTTGTCAAAACAAATGTTCAGACCTGAAAAATTTATGAAAATTTCACTCATTCTGAAAGTCGTGTAACGAAAAAAAATGCAAAAAGTAAGAAAATATAAGAAACTCAAATAATCATACCTGACGATAAAGCAGACATAATAAGATCAGCGCACAAGCAATAGGACCAAACATTCACATTCACATTTGAATTTCCATTTTCACTGTTGTTCTGAAAGATGCCTATGCAACCGTTGTGGTGACAGTAGATGTAGTAGTAGGACCAACACCTTTTGAAGCTGTAAGTTCATAAATGGTTTTTTTAGTTATATCATTATGTGAATAATTATGACTGTCATAGATCGAAACTAAATATCAGTTACTAATTCAGGCAAACAATAACATGTAATATTACCAGTATGAATGTCTGCAGCAGGGGCCTTTAACATTCTAAGATCATGAACAGCTGATCTTAATAAGGAGAGTATTAACGCCCTTCATTGCATGTAAAACAATATACTACGATAAGGAATTATGATATTCGGCTATGGTCAGTGAATATTAAGGTTTACGATACAAAAAGTGAATATTATGGTTTATGATATTCGACTATGATTAGGTGAATATTAAGGTTTACGATACAAAAAGTGAATGATGTATTTTTTTCAATAGATTCTGAATATTATCGATTCCTATTTTTTCTGAAAATAAAATAAAATAGTGGATATTCTTTTTATATATTTAGTAAAAGTATATATCTACGATACAAAAGGTGAATGATGTATTTTTTTCAATAGATTCTGAATATTATCGATTCCTATTTTTTTGAAAATAAAATAAAATAGTTCTTTTTATATATTTAGTAAAAGTATATATCTACGACAGATTTTTTATAAACACGAATTTTTTAAATAAATATTTAATTATATATTAGGTAAAAAATATGTAGCCAATGAAATAATGCCACGTAGGATATGACATGGCGTATTTTATTTTTCTATGTCAAACTTAGCCCCATATATATATTATATATATATATATATATATATATATATATATATATATATATATATATATATATATATATATATATATATATATATATATATATATATATATATATATATATATATATATATATATATATATATATATATATATATATATACTAGCGTCGTAACCTGCCCAACGGGCGGGGTTGTTTCGTGTTTTTTTCTAAATGTACGTTTGTGTGTTAGTTATATTTGTTGGCAGTGTGACCCGTTTTTGTTTAAAGATATTTAAAAGGAAACTAAATTTTTATATTTTTAGGGCTTGACCGACCCAACGAACGTAACACACTTGTTTTGTCCCATGTTAATCTTTCTTTGACTGATATCGGTTTTATTTTTAAAAATTTTGTTGCTTAAACGTAAAACCAGATTCGGTTTTAACATGTTTTAAACCGGATCGGTTTAGTTTAACTTGTTTTTAGCCAGATCTGGTTCGGTTTACCTGTTTTAAACAGGATTTGTTCGGCTTTAACCGATCCTGCCCATATCGTTTCAATTTTAACCATTCGATTAACAAACTGGTTTAACTTAAACCTAATAGGTTTTGTTTTAACCTATTTTTAAACGGAATGGTTTGGTTTTAGCCGGCCCGACCCATTTTCTTTCAATTTTAATCAACCGGTTAACAAATTGGTTTGACCTAAACAAAATTGGTTTGAAACCGGTTTTGTATTATTTTTAACTGGTTTTAAATCATATCGATTTGGTCTTAACCGGTTTACAGCTACATTATGTTTCTTTAGATTTACTCAAGTACTATAATTCATATTGTAAAACGTTGCATAAAATCAGTGGCGGAGCCTAAAAAATTGAATATCGAGGGTAAAATAATTTTTTTCAAATGTTTTTCTTCAAAAAAGAAAGTAAGAAAAAGAAATCGACATCTCTAATTAAGAAATTGAACTTTAAAATATCATTTTGTAATTGAAGATTCGAACTTTAAAAATTGATGGAACTTTATCTTTCTTCAAATAATGGTTTCTTAATGTTTGAATTGTTAAAATACAAAATCACTCATGCCTAGGTCCAACGACAAAATAAAATTGTAATATAGATAGTGCAATCGTTAGTTAAAATAAAATTGTTAGAAGACTTCTATGTTCGACTCAAATAAAAAAGTTAGTGGATAGTGGGCACTTTTGGACTATCTATATTACTTTATAAAGTATTTTATTTTATTTTTATTTTTAGAAGTTTTAAAAAAATTGACTCTAATATTTTTTTAATTTAGAAAATAATCTCATCAGTTCATTTCTTTTATAACAAACTTTGTAACAAACTATTCAAAAAAAACTTTTATATTTAAACTGAAATATATTTTTATTTATCTATTTTTTCTATAATCTAATATCATCATTTTCTAAAATTTTGTGTTTTTTAATTCAATATCTATTTTGATATATTTTGATTAAATTTTATTTTTTTATTTTTAGTGAGTTTTTTATATTTAACTTTTTATAATTTTAATTTTAATTTGAATACGAAGTTGATGAGTAAAAGTGTAACATTTATTCGCAAGTATGTATGAATGTCTACATTCTTTTCGGAATTTGGAGCTTGTCTTGGTGCCAAAAAAATTTTATCCACACGCAAAAAAGATAATGTACAACTTTAACCTTGTATATTTAATACACTTTCAAGTTAGCAGATTGCTACAGTACCTTGCAAATCTTCCCATGTGAATAATGTGTTTGATACCTAGACGTCAAACATCATTGAAGGAAAAATAAAAAGGGTGAATGCAAACAGCTTAATATCGGGAATGAGGTTCACATTATTAATCAAGTAAAGAGGCAAAAAATCCTACCCCTGGCCTATTTTTTAACAAATAATAACTCCATAACATTTGGATGTGGTTGTGGCTGTGACTGTCATCTCACACTCGGGTTGGGAAACCTGTATTTTCCTTCTTTGAATTTTTGAATCGAACTCGTGTATAATCTGTTATAAACACAATGCTTAAACACAATGCTTGTGGGACAAAGGAATAGTAATAAATACGCATATTTTGAATACTCACGTGTATTTGATTTTCCACAACACAAATGGAACATATTTCAATTAGGAAAAGTTAAATAAGAAAAGCCCCTAGACGTAGTATAACACTCTACTTTATTGGTGTTGCAATTCAGCTTCACTTTTCAGTGAGTAGGTTACCTAGGAGGTGTATATTTGACACCGCTTTTATCATTTCCTTAAGCTCGAGTCGATAAACTTATTTACTTTGGGGAAATGATATATTTATGGGAATGGGACATTAAAAGGAGGGACTCCCAAAAGTACACGACGTCTTTAGCTGCCGTACCCCTTCACATATGCAATTCTTAAAATGATAATATGGCAAGTGTTCAAGTGGCTGCTTTAAGAACCCCTTTGCCCTGCCCAAGCAACTAACTCTTAGAACGTCACTATCATATGTATAGTTTTAAAAGAGACTCTAAAATAAGCTCTTGTAATGTGCAAAACTAATACATCATTCAAGGTGTTATAACCGAAACTGAAATAAAGACCACCATATAATATGCGACTGTATAGATTTAAAGAGAATATAATATTTATAACCTTGAATACGTGCACAGTAAAATGAGCTGGAAGTAAGCGCATTAGATTACCTGACGTGATACCTATTCCAACACAAGCACCATATTCTAGTCATAGGAGATAGCCGAGTTCAACATCCTCTCTTTAAAATAGATGTAAAAGATCATTCTATTAGTTTACCTTGCGCATTATGTTTTTTTATTCATTTCATCTAACGACGTAAGCAAAACATAGGCGCTCACAGTGAAAATAGAAATTTAGAAAATTATAAGCCCAACCTACATTAAACGCAAAAAATTTAATCAGGACGGGTGTGGCCCATTATTGAGATCCTGGTTAGCATACTCATTTGACGCATCACGTTCTGCCTAAAAGACACAATCATAACAGGAATATGAGAAACAGTTCAATGCTACAATTTATTAGAGTGTTTATTTTACTAATTGTTATTGCTAGCGCTCTGATAACATGCTGCAATGAATTCTGTCCCGGACATAGTGAGAAACACTAATTGTTATTGCTAACAGGAATATGAGAAACAGTTCTGATAACATGCTGCAATGAATTTTGTCCCGGACATAGTGAAAAACACTAATTGTTATTGCTAACATGAATATGAGAAACAGTTCTGATAACATGCTGCAATGAATTATGTCCCGGACATAGTGATGCTTTAAATGATTAATTTTTTTATAGCTGATTACGGATCACATGTTTATCCTTAAACATAAGAAAACTGAGGTTATGATCTTTTCACAAATTCAGAGAAGGAATATTAGCTAAACTAACTTGGATATGCTATCGAGAGTTTCTTTATTTTCCGCTTCTAGTGTCCGGGACTGAGATAAAAACCCTCCTAAACCATGTTACTAAATGACACCTTTCATCATGCATGTTCTCGTCTACGCTTTTCTGCCTGTTATCAAATGCATCAAGACCACCCCGAATGCAAAAAAATCCCCCTTTGTAGTCACTTCCGGTAGCTGTTTGGATCAAAAGGCACAAAAGTTAAGAGACTTCACCTTTTTTAAATCCAATTTTGACACCAAAGATCGAGAAACCACCTATAAATTTAAAGACTTCAGCGGCGTACGAACAAAGATCACAAATGTTAAAACAAAATGTCCAGAATACGAGTATTTAAGATGTTTGATCAACAAAGTATAAAACTATATAAAATATATCAGGTGTGAGGTTTTTATTCTTTTAAAGCCAGTGATCACTAATTTTGAAAATGTGTAAAAGAAAAACATTTACTTTATCTGTTTACAGAAGAAAAATCCCAAAGTTATTAATGCTGGTTTTTAAAGTCATTTAATGCCAAAGCTTTATAATATATCATATTAAACTTTCAGATTTGCGCTTGGCTAATAAGAAGCAAAATACTATTGTAAAAAAAAGGGGCTTGTGTAGCTTGCCTGGATCTTTGATACCATGGTTGTAGGATGAACACTCCCATTTTTAGGACTTCCATTTGAAAGTAAGGTGTCGTGGAACTGCTCACCATCGTCTTCAAAATCTTGAATAAAGCTGGACATCAATCAGTTTGTGTCATATTTGATCAATAGTCAACAGGTAAATAAAACCAATCATAATATCCTTTATACACAAGGAAAAACTTAATTTCATTGTTTATATACAAAAGTTCTCTCGTAAAGATATGATACATACAACATATGTTTCCAAAAGAGGCTAAGAGAGCAGATGCTGCACTCAAGACTCCAAAGAAGGAATCAGACGGGACTGATCTTAGAAATAATGAGACACTTTGCAATAATTTATACCCCATAAGAGGCCCGGATGTTTAACCAACTCAGTATACACGATATGTTGATAGGTGCTGGGATTATCTTAATGGCCACAACACTTGTTGTATTCAGTTCTTTATTTGAAATAGAATGGATGGGTGCATTATATTCTAGCACATAGGACACTCAAGTAGCTCATGTACACTAAAACGTGACACTAACCTGAGCCTTGCACCAACAAAACCACATATTATATGGCCAGTTGTACGTTTTTGGGCAGCAACCTGTAAAAATAATATAATTATAATGACTGTTATGAGGAATCCTTTTGCACAAAAGATGCCTAAGGGTCAAAGTGGATTATTCATTTTCATGTATGACACACATTGGGTAACATAAGATAGTTGATTAAAGGTAAACTTACAGAAGTAACCATCATGTGTATTGGTGCTTGATTTGTGCCTTCCATGTACTATTCACAAGTAATAGATCATTATTCCATCATCGGTTCTCATAACAAAAAGGCACATTGCGAATCTATATTCTTAGGTAGATTTACAGGTGATTTTAATGCAAACTGCAGCCGCCGTTTCAGCGCTGCCAAAACTGATCGATTATCTAACAATCCACTATGGATAAAGAACTCATTACTATCAAGCAGACTCCATCGCAACATTGTAAACCTTGTCTTTCTTATACAATGTAGGATGCTTCCATCTACCATTCTTCTTATAATATATGCAGCCACACACCTTAGGTCAAGAAACTTACGTTTTTCAAACATTTAAAAAATCTTAAATCACTAATTAATTTAAGGCAAAATATTTTATAGTTAATTAATTTAAAAATTATACTTTAGATGGATAAGTTTTTCAAAAAAAATATTAATATGATGAATTAGTATATTTAATGTTTTAATGGTAAATTAGTTGCATAACCCATTAGCACACATCTCCCAACATATATCCATGGGATCACCTGTGATTTCAGAAAGAGTGTGGTTATTAATTGCAATACTGATGACTTTCATTGGAAGCCATATAAATTTCGTGAATCAGTATTAACATGTCTAAATTGACCACGCTGTGGTAAATATATGCAACCATAGAGGGAAATAACATACATGCACCAAAGATATACAATGTTAGAAGGACTTACTTTCACTTGTTGGACATAAGTAATATTTTGACAGAAGTTCATTATGCCACTCTTCACTACCCATATTGGTGATCCACCTAAGTACTTTGCAAGTTGAATAGATGTGGGAAATGCATTAGCAACTATTTATTAGAAATTATAGTAGTCTGCTAGTATGACTAAATGACTATACGCCAACTAATTTCTTCAATTATGGGGTATTCCAGTAGCGACAGTAAGTGCCAAAAAGAGTTACCTGTTGCAGCTCCAGTTCTGCACAAATCAGCAAGCAACTGCTGCTTATTGATGCCTTTGTTTGTTTTATGGCTGTGAATTCGCCTTTAAGCGAGACATATTTATGCCTGCAAAACACAACATTGATCTTGTGACCGTTGATGCCGCAACATACATATAGTAAGTCACAAAACGGGTTACATGAGTTTTCAGAGGTACATTTTACTTTCTTTATTATGTAGTTTGGGTTTCTCTTGGAGCATGAGTTCTGGTAAGTAAATCCAAACACCCCTATATAATAGACGAGAAATGCAGAAAATTATACAGAGAAATCAGATCTTGTATAGAGAAAAGTGTAGAGTGTGAAATACTTAAAGGGTAATGTTCTATAAAAGCTATCTTATCGTTAGTACAGGAAGTTAGTTTTTAATGTGGACAACCACGATGTGGGCCCAGACTGAGCACTGCAGATGATGACGCACGCACCGAGTTTACTACGGTTTGAGAAATGTTCCTTATATCACGTGATTAAATAAATCATTGGCTGGTTATCTACGATTTTAAGACCTCTTCCATTTTAACAGGTTAAAGATTTTTCAAGGATTATTTCAAATCAGGTTTTCATCCCTATGTTAATTTTCCTAGAAAGAGATTGGATTAAACTTATTGCCAAAGTCTTTTCATTTGTGCTTGGTTCATTTTTTAAGCTTGGCTACTGATATAGAGACTTGAGCAAACAAACATGCAAATCATTAAAATTAGTTATAATAATCCGATAAGTTAACAAACATTAAAATGTTACCCATTTGACCCATTGATTAACCCACACGATACAGTAAAATGTTACCCATTTGAAGAGATAAATGTAAAAAGTATTAAATATGCGGAGTAAATTATTTCTATAAAAGGCATATACACTAAGGGCAACCTGCTGAATACACATGCGTGTAAGAAACTGCGAAAGCAAACTCATATTTGAAAGTGAAAATGGTCATAAGAAAATGGGGAAAGGAACTTACATTCTGGAGAAGGCATTCTAGATATTTGCAAATGCAAAGCGAAACGCGGTGTAGAGTTCGACACACGTATACACTGTCTTTTGGGGGGAAATATTTGGAGCAGAGATAACATCACAAGTATTTTGATGAAAATGTTCACCGGTTAGGGACCAACTTCCTCTTAGTTTTCATCAGAAAAAAAAGGCAACTCTAAGATGATAGCCTATGAAAAGTCTACAATATCCTATTCTTGTAAAGGGCACTAAATATTGAAATTAAAAGTCATACCTAGCCTGTTCCTGCACGTAGCTGCACCATTTCAGAAAACTGCCTCGATTATGTTTTGATAGAAACACAAAAATATGATTTAGTATATGATATTAAGCTTCTGGCTGCACCAGTTGGACCGCTTCCATAACCAGCACTTGGTGCATTTAGGTTTCCACCGCCGTAGCTACCATACCATTGTACCCATCAACCCTATTACATGTATGCTGAATTCTTGACCATCTCATAAATAAAACTATGTTTTGTTTTTGAACAAATACACAATAATTATACTTACCCTGAGAGTCCCATGGATGTTAATACATAAAGTTCAGAGGTATGCAAAAATGTAAATAATTGTGAATTTGCACAGAATTTAGACTCCGTAGTAATTAATATTTAAATCATTGAAGCATATAGAGAATATAAACCTTGAGTGGTTGTAGATAATCAATTAGCTTCTTGTGTAACTCCCTCGAATAAAAACAGATACATAAACATATCAAGAATTTAAATAATATGTGAAATGAAAAGCGCAAGAAACCACATGCTTGCAAGATTGTTTAGCTGCAACAATTATTTAAAACCAACCCACAATTCCCTTGCGGTATTTGTATTAAACAGGTAACACAAGCATCACGATAATATGCAATTAAGACCTTCTATTATGGGTGTTTGATGACATTAAAGCAAACAAAACTATAAAAATAAAGGTGTCACACAGTCACATTAACATGTTGTTCAGATTATTGATCAAAAGACTCACATGTTTTCCACATGAGTGTATTAATTCCTTTCAACAAATAACCTTTTATTGGGTTGTAGTAACTGTATCCCTTACAAGTAGTTACCTAGGGCCTACGCACCATCCCACTTACCTATAGATTTTGTTAAAAAAACGCATTATCTGAATGATAACCGAGTACAGGGCCAACTGAATGATATTATCAAAGATATCAAACACGGGCTCGGGACATATAATTAGAAATTACATGTGGGGTCTTTAGCTAGCTCGTTTATTAACTTAGATGACACATAACTCAAATAGTTCCATTTTTATGATTGCAACCTCTAATTACCATCTATATATTAAGATAAAAGGAGACAGTTTATAAACTAAAAATAGGCTTAGGCTAACCTCGTTTAGTCACTGGATTGCAAGCTGGTGACCGAGTTTCTCGAGAAAGCACTTTGCCAAGATCTATTATGCCAACAACATAGTTCGAGCAGGATTCCAATCAAAATGAAGGTTAGACACAATGAACGCATGCGAACTCCAGTCTTGGTTTCTTCTACTTTGCCTACACTTCAAACATTCCATCTTTTTTACTCTTCTCGTAACTTAATAGCAGCCTTGTCGATGTTTAGATAATCGAGAGATAGATCTCACATAAACATCTACAAACAATACTAAATATCTTTGCACCTCCATCTGCAGCTTCAGTGCTTCTGTGATCTGACATAGCAGCCGCCAATAGGATCACCCAATGTTGCTCAAGAATACGCAATAGTATACCTTAAACCAGGCCCCTAACCCAGCATGACGTGCGAACCATCATGTGGTTATAAACAAGAATTAGTATCTTCCATATTCTTCTTGCCAATACAAAGCTTAATAATTTACCTTGATATTTGGTTCCTTTGGTGCAGCAGGGTCAAAGTTCATTGACACACACACAGCTGAAAGCAACTCCATATTTTTGATGATTTCTGGTTCAAAATTAAATTTTGATTCACGCACCTGCAAATTTAATCAAAAATCAAAACCCAATGTATATATAAAAATTCAGAAGTTATTATCCTATTACTGATTGTTAATCTAAAGTTCATAAGCTCAAGTAGGTAAGCGCATTGGCCTAAAAATATGAACTCGTCAGATTTTTAAAAGTTGAAAAAAAACTAAAAGCTGACCAAATGAGCATACACAAACACCACCTTAACCACCTCAACGTAAAGTAAAAAGGACGATAAACCAAAAGGGGGAAGAAGCTCAACGTAAAGTCTACCTTATCGGATTGTTTTGATTAATCCAAGTGACATAAAGTCAAAGTCTAATGTGTATCCGTACAAAATAGCGTTTTTCCCTTGATACTTGCTCAAAGTTTCCACATAACCGCGGTGATGCCCTCCTCACTACACCTCAAGAGTCGTTTTGCACATGTACGGCTGTAAGGCATCCTGGAATAAGAATACACATTCAAATATTAAATAATTTGAAAATCTTCAAATAAAAAATCTTAAGCAAAGAAGTAAAGAAGCACTTATGCACTAAAAAATCTTCGAAGAACATATTATTCCTATTATAACACGCAACTAAAATTACCAATAAACATATATTTGGGTCTTGAATCATTTTTAATAAGCAAATTTCAGCAACTCTCTTCAGAACCCCATATCCCTATTTTCCAAATAACAGTCAGATTATTACTCTGCATCAGAACATATATCAGCGTGAAATATACAATAATTAGAGGATTTAATGTGGTAGAATGATAAAGACGCCAGATATGGGGTAACATAAAGTGTCAGCTTTTGAAAGTTATAATTTACTGTTTTAGTCTTCTAATTTTACGTTTACGCCTACTAATTCATTGACAAACCGCACATAAAGGACACAAGAATTAGAATAAATTAGAACTGGCCTCTAAAGTTTGACACGTGGGAGAGCTAATATTTCAGTTTTAGAGCATGAAAACTCGATCAAGCGTGATGATTATCTTGAAGTCAGTGAATTATAATATTAGAATAACACCAAGTTTTGTAACGAAGTTCATACAGAGAACCAATAAGAAAAAGTGTGGGCTGAAAGTAAGGTGCATTCCAATGATACTATTGATCACATGAACATGTTTGCTGGTAAGGACAATTAGTACTGCAGGTACTACAGATGTTGGCATATTGTGCACAGTTACTGATGGAAGGTGCTCTGACATTGTTTATAGAAGCTAGTGGCATCCTTTAGAAATTGTGCACACAAACTCGTATTGGGAAAAAATGTGCATAAGAAAAAGAAAAAAATGTACTTCGGAGGAGTTGGCACTCCAAACACCTGCAAGCAACGTCGAGTTACATCATAATATAGAACCCAACTGACGTACACAATGTCTTTTTGGAGAAACATTCGGAACAAAACTGATCTCATGAAGGATCTTCATTAGCCATGACCTACAGCCATAGCCACCAACTTCCCTACAGCCTCAACACATATAATGAAATGTACAATGTACAATTTTTATATAAGCCAAATGTCCAAAAAGACAATTTATCACTTTTTTAAATCTGATTTATTCTAAAAAAATATCTTATAAAAGGCTTTGCCAAGTTAAAAGATCAGGTGTGCCTTAAAAGGTCTTATATAAATAACAATAACACGGCTTAAAAGAAATATAACCATTAGAAGGGTAAGGGCATAAAAAGCAATTTGTGACCCATTTATTGCAACTGAATCACATTCAAACACTCTTTTTATGACCCATTTGTTGCAACTGAGTATTACATAACCCAGACATCCTCCAAGTCGTTAAATTAGAGACGCACATAAAGGATAAACTAACTTCAATAGACGTGGGCTTAGCTAAATATAAAACAGATAATCATAATCCTGGCCTCATATATAGTAACTGTTAAGCAAATAGAATTAGACACAATTGATATCGGCATTTGACTAATGAAAAGTAATATTAAAAATAAAAGGAAAACTGAGAAGATGTTTTTAGGAGATCTCATACACCATGAGAAATGGATGTGAATACAAATTTAAAAATAAAATGTACAACCTTTAATATTGTTAAAACCTTCGAAACATAAAAATACCACCTACGAAAGATAATAAGACAGATGGTGTGTGTTTTCCATACCTTTCTTATGATGCTATGTGAAACTTCTGCTCAAATGTCTGGTAGAAGTGTCCAAGGAATTGTTGGTCAGTTTCTCCTCAGTTTTGTGGTTCAGTATTTGAGGTTAAGTCATTCAACCTTGGCGAACAAAAAGAACATCAGCAAGCAACTCTTGGGGAAGCGAATCCAGGAATGCAGGGTTAATATGTGCACAACCTGACCACTATCACAATTTGCTACCCTTTTATATCACAAAGTTGACCATATAGAAGTAGCAGACATGTTTGAATTACTCATTTGACTTCCACTCATATCATTTGAATTGCTCATTAGCACATGTATTGAAATAAGATAGTAATAAAGCTGATAACGTACCAAAACCTTAAGCCTAATAGACCCCAGGAAGCCGGAGATCCACACTTGTAGCAAATTCTCCAAGTATTCTTCTCCAAGAAATACTTTTATGCCGCGACTTCTGAGACTTATATAGAGCTGCTTGGAAGTTGGTCACTAAATCCAAGTAATTATTCCTAATTAAATTCCACATAAAAATATTATATTTAATATCTTAATTATTAATACAGCTCTAAATATAAAGTAAAATTTTAGCGGATCTCTCCAACTGAGTCGTTTAGAACTGCTTATATTGTACTGAACAAAAGTCTGAAAAGAAGGAATTCAACTTATACCTTTTCAGTTATCATTGAGTAAATAGAGCATCATTTTGCCTTCTGGTGCTACCATGATATCAAATTCATTACTTTTATGATGTCAAACAATATAGCTCTTGCTTCAACATAACTCCAATATCAAAGGATAAAATCAATTGATTATATGCTGTTGAAAAAATCAAAACATAACATTAATCAGCCGTGTAGGAATGCATTATTTGAGTTGTGGGTAAATCAAATACAAATGAATGATTTGAGGCGTGTGTTCTGTTAATAAAAATCATATCCATATATTCAATGAAACTAACACTAACAAACATTAAAATTATTAAAAAAAACCTAATTTGATTGATACTAGCAAATAAAAAAAAACCCTAATTTAATTGAGACCAGATATAACAGATAAAAAATGAATACGAAGAATGATACCTGATTTGAAATTGAGATGTGATCGGAGTGTGTTTTTTTGGGTTTCGAGAATCGCAAAATTTAGTTACTTTAAGTACTAACATGATCTTAACTTATCAAGAGACACCCGCCCCATAAACCATGTTTTTGTGTGTGTTCTTCATATTTTTGATAATTAATCAACCATTTTTTTTTTATTATGTGATGTGATGAATTTGATGAATGAATTTTAGATGATTTGAATGTGAGAAAGACAAGAAATCAATAAATCAAGGAGAGGATCAAAAGACAGGGACGGTTGCTTTAGGGTTTTTTTAGTATGTGTGTGTGTTTTCACCCGGGGTTATGGGGAAAAATGAAAAAAAAATAGGTATAGAGTATTATATATACTTGCGGTATGGAAACGCAATTTTCATATAAAACGCGATTTACAAAACTACGACCCGCCCAAAATCAGCAAAAATGAGTTAAAAAAGGAAAAAAGTGAGATTTTTTAGCAAATACTCAAATCCTATTGGTTAAAAGATGTGACTGGGATATGACATGGATTAAAACTATGGTTTCAAGTCATAATTATACCTATATAATATATATATATATATATATATATACATATATATATATATATATATATATATATATATATATATATATATATATATATATATATATATATATATATATATATATATATATATATATATATATATATATATATATATATATATATATATATAGATATATATATATATATATATATATATATATATATATATATATATATATATATGGTAAAGGGTTACCCTGGTAAATATATTAACCAAAAAACGTTGAAGTACAAAGGAATGTGGCTGAAGTACCATATTAACCACAAGCTACATACAGCTTGTTAAACAAGGCCTATTATAAGCCAAACAACAAATCTAGCCTATAACATTAATAAACTAGACATAAACCAAGATGAAAACATAAATATATGAAGACATCCAACATCTAAGTAACACCATGATAGGAGCAAGAGGAAACCAAATGAGTTTGCCTCCTTAAAAAACCTTGCCAAAGAAAACCCGGTGGAAAAAAAACCTTGGACAAGGAAAAAAGAGTACAATCCTCACTCGGTACTCCGATCATAACCAAATCATGTCGATGGCAACTTCCACTGATCCAGGATACTATGGGACGCAGTAGTAATCTTCTTGAACCGTAAGGTAGTTAACTTCAGCCTAACTAATTTAATAATAACATCAACCAGCTGATCCACCCTCATAGATGACTTCGTGAACAACCTAGCATTCCTTTCTCGCCACACGAAATAAGAAGTGGCAGCCACCACCAGACGAGACAATATAGCAACAACCGAGCTTCCTTTCGAAAGGGGAATGATAAAATTCATAATATCATCAATCCTAGATGGAACACCCTCCATCTTGCACAAACCACGAACCTTAGACCAAACCTGAGAAGAAAAAACACACTCGAAAAAGATGTGTTCGTGTGAATCTTGAGTGACACGACAAAATGGACATCTAATGAGATTAATATCAACATTTGGACCCACATCCCATGTTTTAATACGATCTTGAGTCTTCAGCTTCCTCCAAATAACAAGCCATAGATGGATAGAGTGACGCGGAATACATTGAGAGAACCAAACGGCATGAACCCAATCCACAGTCAATTCACGAGTACATATGGTATCCCAAAAAAGAGCAACAAGGAAGGGTTTAAGCTGACCATTATTATCACGCCACATAACCACATCATCCCTAAAGTCATCAATAACCGGAACATGCACTGAGTAGATATCAGGAAATCTAGAGCTCCAATCATCAGGCCAACGCCATGCTCTATCAGAAATACCATCATATACCGAATCCGAGATATTAAAACCTGAACGATTAATAATTCGGGTCGAAATACTGTCCCTCAAGGGGAAAATATCAGCCCACCTATTAAACCAAAGCGAAGTAGTTTTTACCGTTGTATATCTTATGCCATATAAATTGACGAATATGAGTTCGAATGTATAAAAGTTTCCGCCATCCCCAACTCACATCACCAAGACATGGAACGTCCCAAAAGATTCTATCATTTAGTTTATGTGAGTAAATCCACTACACCCACAAAGAATTCTTACGAGTTAAAATACACCAAACATATGAAACCATAAGTGCAATATTAAACTCCTCAGTCTTTCGAATGCCCAACCCTCCTTCATTAAGCGGTAAACAAACCGAATCCCATGCAACTTTAGCCCGACCCTTCTTCATTACAACTTGACACCAGAGAAAACCTCTCATGAGCCGTTCTAAATCAAGGATAATACTAACCGGAGAAAGAAAACCGAAGCCCAATATATATGCATAGACGATAAGACATATCGAATCAATTGAAGCCTCGCTGCAAAAGATAACGTCTTGTTTTTCCAATTATTAATACGACCTTCTAGTCCTTACACAAGAACATGACAACCACGAGTCAACAGCCTCGAAGAAATAAGAGGGACACCCACATATCGAACAGGAAGAGTACCTTCGTTAAAGGGCAGCATGTCTAAAATACTCGCCTTTAAAGCCATCGGAACATTGCACAAAAAGACAGTACTCTTAGGAATACTTGGAACAAGACCCGAAACATTCTTAAATTCCTCAAGGGCATCCATAATAACCTGAATCGATGGCAAGTTACCTTTAGAAAAAAGGAATAAATCATCAGCAAAGCACAGGTTAACAATTCGTTGATGCTCACAATGTTGATGGAACTAAAAATCCTCCGCATTACGAACATTATGATTCACAATCAATGATAGAACTTCCATAACTAAAGTAAATAATTAAGGAGATAACGGATCTCCTTATCGTAAACCCCTCCTTCCTCGAAACCAGCCACATAGATTACCATTAACACTCACCGAGTATGAAGTAGTAGACACACATACCATGATCCAATTAACCATAGTAGAATGAAACCCAAAAGCAATCAGAATATTACGAAGAAAATTCCAATCAACGGTATATGCTTTTTGAATATCAACCTTAAAAGCACATCTAGGAGGCCCCCGATTCCTGTGGTAATTACGCATTAGTTATTGAGTAAGTAAAATATTATCAGAAATCCTCCGACCCGGAACAAACGCGGATTGATTAATACTCACCAAAAAATCAAGATCTCTTTTAATGCGATTAGCAATAATCTTGCTAATACACTTAAAGATAACATTGCAACAAGAAATAGGACGATAATCATTAATTTTGTTGGGAACGGTTACCTTCGGTATAAGAGCAATAATAGTATGATTGATCTCCTTTAGAAGCTTACCATTTCTGAAGAAATCACGAATAGCATTCACAAAGTCAACCTTAACAATATCCCAAGACTTCTTAAAAAAATGTTGCAGAGAAACCATCAGGTCCAGGAGCTTTGTCATCACCCATAGAAAAAATAGCCTGTTTAATCTCTTCTTCAGAAACCTCACGAATCATAAAATTTGCTTTTTCACTACTTAATACACGATCAAATAAACGTTGTGTATTAAGCGGGAAAGTAGAACCTTCACATCCCCAAAAATTCTCATAATGAGACACAAAAGCCGTTTCCATATCATGATTTTCAACCAAAACATCATTAGCATCACGAACCATTTCTATTCTGTTTCTAGCATTTCTACTTTTAACCGAATTATGAAAGTATGAAGTATTTGAGACACCTGTAGCTAGCCACTCAACTTTTGATTTTTGTCTTAAAAACCTCTCTTCATCCAACGAAGCTTCTTTGAAAGCTAACAAATAGTAAGCATGCTCCTCTCTAATAATGACGGATGAAAGGTCCACATCAAGGGTTCATTAAGCAGCATCCAGCTCAATTCGTAATCGTTTAACATGATCATGAAGATTACCATACGAATGTAACAGCTTCCTAAAAAGATGCTTTAAGCCTTTGAGCCGTTTAACCAGTTTATACATCGAACACCCATTAACATTCAAGTTCCATCCCTTAAGTGTGAAAACACTTATCCTTTTACCACTTGTTTCCAATAATAACAAGACCAAAACGTGTGATTTATGTCGTAAAAGTCGGAATTATGCGTGGTTTGTGTTTTTATTGTGTTTTAGGACCTAAAAATGAAAAAGGGAGAAAACACGGGCTTTCACGGGCTTTTACTGAAGAAAACGGGAAAAAGACGAAGTCAAAAGATCAAGAGTGCAAAAAGAACGGAAGTCCAAGACCTATTCTGAAGATTTATCGAAGAAAAAGTCAAAAGACGGAAGTTTAACGAAGTCGAAGAACTTAAGTCTAATAGAAGAAGAAAATTAAAAGACAAGTTCAAATCCCGAGACGACAAAGACGAAGAATTAAAGTCGAGTCGAGAAAACGTGAAGAAAGCAAGAAAGAAGATGCAACACATGCACTCCTTCCACCTTCCCTATAAATACCCTCCTAATAGTCATTAGGAGGGTAGTTAGAGTTTTTAGTTAATTTTTCACTTTTTAGTTTTTAGAGAGAGAAAGTCTTAAACTTTCTCTCACTAGTTCATCTTTTTCTTTTAATCTTTCAAGATTAACTCTTTGTATTGCTTATTTTTATTAATCAAGTTCCATTTTAAGCTTTTATCTCTTAATCTCATTCTACTTTTCTTTGATTTAAGATTGATTTTGGTGTGATTATCATGTGATCCGTGTTGTTCTAATTGATTTCATGCTAAAAAGTTAATCTTTTGATCATTTTATAAGTTTTCATTTGATTAAGCTTTAAGACTTTTGTGCTTATTGGCTTATTTTTATGATTAGCTTATTTTTCCTATTAAAAAGTTTTATTAAAAAGTTGATGTTTTTTATTGTTTGATCCAAAAAGTTACTTAATTTCGGTTGGATAAGTTGATTCTAGTGCTTATTTGATCCGGTTTAGGAATTGATTCGGGTTAGTTTTGAGATAAGCTCTCAAATATAGCTTATTCACTTGCTAACCGAATTCCACAATTTTAGGAAGAGGAACAAACTCCCCTTTCCGATTGGTCCTAATTTTCCGACGGCTCCAAACTCCACATTCCGATGGGTCCAATCGGATTAGGGTTTAACCTTTCCGATTGGTTCATTGATTGCCTATTCCGATTACTAGCTAGCTTGTTATTCCGATCAAGGGCTTGTGGTGTATTCCGATTGACTGTCTTGATTTAACATTCCGATTGTAGCTGCTTACCGCATATTCCGATTGACCCATTATTATATTCCGATTGGTGTTCATTGTTCAGTATTCCGATTGACCATTTGTCCCTATATTCCGATTGTAGCTTCCACCCGTGTTCCGATCAGCCGATCGGAAAACATTCCGATCGGGGGTCCTTTTTGGCTTGTTTTGGTTTCTTTCGATATAACTTCCTTATAGTACTTTTTATTTTCTGAAAATTTTCCAAGTGTTAGTTTTATTTAGTGAGTTAGTTCTTTTCCATTATCACCTTTACATTTGTATGCATTTGTTTTTACTCGTTATTCAAATTAATCTTTTAACTTCCATTTTACTCAACGACACTTTAATTACTTGCTAGTAGTTTAAAACAAACCAAACCATTCTCTTGATTCACCAAAAGACGATTGAGTCGCACTTAAGACCGGTTTTCAATTCGAAAAGATTCGGAACTATAACGAACTTTGATACTTTGGGGTAAAAGCCAAGTATTAAATGGCGACGCTGCCGGCTCTTTTCTTTAAGATAAACGGTTTCTAGTGAGAGACGCATTGAATTTTGGGATCCGTTCTTTGAACGTTATTTTCATTGCTATAAAAATTTCCAAAAATCCATAAAAAATATAAAACTCTTCAAAAATACAAAAACAAAAAAAAAAACCTATAAAAACCAAAAAGATTATATAGATATTTCTTGTGTATATTTTTCTTCTGCAGGTGCATGCGTACTAGATCTACAAACTATTCTGAGCCCGAGAATCGTGAAGATTTAGATATGGCTGGTGTTAACAACAACAATAATCACCCACCTCAAAATAATTTGAATACCAACCACAACAATAACAACAACAACAATGTCCTTCTACCTGATTTACGAACCATGGAGGAATTGTGCCAACCCACCATGAACGGACGCGGAGGCCCGATTGCGCCAATGCACGTCACGGCTCAGGAGTTTTCGTTGAAGCATCACATGATACAACAAGTGCAAACGAACCCGTTTCGTGGAATTCCGGATGATGATGCCAACAAACACCTCGACAAATTCATTACCATTACCCAAAGCATGAAGTGCCCCGGTGTTTCTATGGATGACCTTCGCCTTCAACTTTTTCCACACTCGCTTTCTCACCATGCCAAAAAATGGTTTGACCGTCTTCCTAAGAATTCTATTCATACGTGGAACGACATGACTCAACGCTTTTTATCGCGCTACTTTCCCCCATCCATGGTCACTAGCCTTCGTAACCAAATCAGTGGATTTATGCAAGAGAATGATGAATCGCTTTTCGATGCTTGGGAACGTTACAATGATTTGATCGACCGCTGTCCTAATCACAATATGCTCCCCGTCACTCTCATTGACACCTTCTACAATGGTCTCACCTTTCGTGATCGTGACACGATCAATGCCGCCGCCGGTGGTACTTTTATGAAAAGGAGACCGGAGGAGTGCCGAGAGTTGATTGAAAACATGACTACTCACCACAAGAACTGGGATTCATCCGCATCCTTAAGATCTAACTCGAGAGTCAATGTTTCTTCTACTACCTCCAATCCTGAAATGTCTGAAATTTCTCGACAACTCGCTGAAATGAACAAAAATTTCATGGCCATGGCCACAAACCACTTTCAACAAGCTAAAGCTGTTGCTATTTCTTGTGACACATGTGGTGGCCCTCACTCTTATCATGATTGTCCTTCTACCCAAAGCAATTATTCTGAAGACGTTAACGCAGCATACGGTACTTATCCCACGGGAGGCTATCAAGCCCGCCCTCAAGGAGACCGTAACTTGCTAAGTTATCGATCCAACAATTATCTTGCTCCCCCCCGGTTTCCCTCCTGCAAACCAAAACCAACAACAAAGCTACAATCAATCCCAACCTCGTGCAAACAATCAGTATCAATCCCAAAGAAACCCATACCCAACTCAAGGAAATTCTCAAGCTTACCAGGCTCCACCTCTCAATCAACCGATGGCAGTGAATCCAGAAGTCGAGACATTCATGAAGACTAATCGGGAGTTGGTGACGAATCTTCAGAGTCAAGTCCGCAACTTGAAGGGAGAAATGGCAAAGCAAGGGAACGATATTCGAGCCGAGCTAAGGAATGATATGGCCAAACACAATGATGCAATGAATGCAAACATGCAAAACTCTTTTAACAATCAAGCTCTTCACCTTCGTGATATGATTAGTTCGCTCATCCAAGGTAATCAACCCTCTTCTTCAGGTACTCTTCCGAGTAATACCGTTGCGAATCCAAGAGGGGAGATGAAAGCAATCACCACTCGAAGTGGCAAAGGTTATATGGAACCCGAGCTTCCTACACCTCCACCGGTGATTGTGAACAAGGAAAAAGAGCAACTTTCTTCACCTCAATCACCTTCTATCCCCATTTCCCCACCACCCGTGGCTGTGAGTGATCCTATTCCCTTAAAACCTTCTTCTTCATCCAATATACCTTATCCTTCAAGGTTAAGGAAAGAAAAGCAAAAGAGCAAGGATGATATTCAGGTTTTGAACTTCCTTAAAATGTTCAAACAATTGAATTTTAACATCTCCTTTGCCGAGGCTCTCGCTCACATGCCCAAATACGCTAAGATGTTTAAAGATCTTCTAAGTGATAAAGAAAAGCTTCTTGATATCGCTCAGACCCAACTTAATGAGAACTACTCCGCAGTGCTATTAAGGCAATTGCCCACCAAACTTGGTGATCCGGGTCGCTTCTTGATTCCTTGAAATTTCCCGGGAGTAGAGAATTGCATGGCCCTAGCCGATCTAGGTGCCAGTATAAACTTAATGCCTTTAAGTGTTTGGAAGCAATTATCTCTCCCCGAGCTAGTCCCCACCAAAATGACTTTGGAATTAGCCAACCGTACGGTTGCTTATCCAGTGGGGATAGCCGAAGATGTCTTCGTTGGCGTCGACAAATTCACCTTCCCGGCGGATTTTGTTGTCGTCGATTACGAGATGGATCCCCGTGTTCCATTAATCGTTGGACGTCCATTTCTGAGGACCGGTCGCACTCTCATTGATGTAGCCACAGGCGAAATAATCATGAGAGTTGGTGACGATAAAATTGTCTTCAACATGGGTAAGATTTCTAAGCAACCTTATTCGTATGAGAGCGTTAATGCTATTGATGTTCTCGATGAGGCTTGTGAAGAACATTTTCATGATGCTTGCAAAAGTACTCTTTCTTCTCTACCCAATGTTGAGACCGTCGCCTCAATTGCTCCAGCATTGACTCCTTTCGGAGAAAGTGACTTGGATGATTTCGAAGCTAGCTTGGGTCCTCTCGATATCAAGTATGATAATTTGTCCACCAATTGGGATGAAGATATTCGTACTATTGAGAGACTTCTCAATGAGGACCCGTTGTCTCCTCCTGCTCCTAAAGAGGTGACTAATGATGATCCATCGTTAGTTTCACCATCTATTGAGAATCCTCCTACTCTTGAGCTTAAGGACCTACCGCCTCATCTTGAGTACGTTTTTCTGGAAAACGACGAGAAGCTACCGGTCATCATCGCAAAGGATCTGAAAGAAGACGAAAAAGAACGCCTTGTCGCTGTGTTGAAGAAGCATAAACGCGCTATCGCTTGGAAAATCTCCGACATCCGTGGAATTGATCCTCATTTCTGCACACATAAAATTCTCATGGAGGACGACTTTAAGCCCACAATTCAAAGCCAAAGAAGGGTGAATCCTAAAATCCATGAAGTCATCAAAAAAGAGGTTATCAAACTTCTTGATGCGGGTATGATTTACCCTATTTCGGATTCACCGTGGGTTAGTCCAGTCCATTGTGTGCCTAAGAAAGGCGGAATCACCGTTGTGCCCAATGCAAACAACGAGTTAATTCCTACCCGTCTCGTTACTGGGTGGAGAGTTTGTATAGACTACCGCAAACTCAATGATGCCACGAGAAAGGATCATTTCCCTCTACCTTTTATGGACCAAATGCTTGAACGTCTAGCGGGTAATGAATATTACTGCTTTCTGGATGGTTTCTCGGGTTATTTTCAAATACCCATCGATCCCCAAGATCAAGAGAAGACAACATTCACTTGTCCCTACGGCACATTTGCTTATAAACGAATGCCTTTTGGCTTATGCAATTCCCCCGGGACTTTCCAAAGGTGCATGTTGGCTATCTTCCATGACATGGTTGAGCAAACCATGGAAGTCTTCATGGATGATTTCTCGGTCTTCGGGGATTCCTTCTCTTCTTGCCTTGCCAATTTGGAACGTATGCTAAAGCGGTGCGAAGACACTCGCCTTGTTCTGAATTGGGAAAAATGCCATTTTATGGTAAAAGAAGGCATTGTGCTAGGACACAAAATCTCTAAAGCCGGTCTTGAAGTCGACCGTGCTAAAGTTGATATCATAGCCAAATTACCTCCACCTTCAACTGTGAAGGGTGTGAGAAGTTTTCTGGGTCATGCGGGCTTCTATCGTCGATTCATTCAAGATTTCTCTAAAATCGCTCGCCCGATGACCCACCTCTTGGAAAAAGATACTCCTTTTATCTTTTCTAAAGAGTGTCTCGAAGCCTTCAATCTTCTAAAGGATAAGCTAACTAAGGCACCGGTCTTGGTTACCCCAAATTGGGAGCTGCCTTTTGAATTGATGTGCGATGCTAGCGACTTTGCTATTGGTGCGGTTTTGGGCCAACGTGTGAATAAACACTTCCAACCGATTCACTATGCTATCAAAACAATGACGGGGGCTCAACTGCATTATACGACAACCGAAAAAGAGCTTTTAGCTGTTGTCTATGCTTTTGAGAAATTTCGCCCCTATCTTGTTTTATCCACCACCATCGTATACACGGACCATTCCGCGTTGAAGTACTTGATGACAAAGAACGATTCTAAGCCAAGACTTCTTCGCTGGGTTTTGCTCCTTCAAGAATTCAACATTGAAATTCGTGACAAGAAGGGAGCCGAAAACCTGGCCGCGGATCATTTGAGTCGACTTGAGGATCCATATCAGGGGGATCATCCGAACAAAGAGATCAATGACTCTTTCCCCCTGGAGACTCTAATGTCTATAAATCTCAATCTTGATGGCACCCCGTGGTTTGCAGACATTGCAAACTACTTAGCGGGTGGTATTCTCATCCAAAGGTTAACATCCCAACAAAAGAAGAAGTTCTTGAATGATGTTAAGACTTACTTTTGGGATGACCCTTATCTATTCAAACAGTGTGCTGATCTGATTATTCGTCGATGTGTTGACGAACCGGCAGCTTTTGACATCCTTCAAGCTTGCCACAAAGGACCCACCGGTGGTCACTTTGGTCCCAACTACACCGCTAAGAAAGTGTTTGATTCTGGATTCTACTGGCCCACCATTTATCGTGACGCTCACGAAATGGTTAAGCATTGTGATGCTTGCCAACGTCAAGGCAAGATCACACATAAGGATGAGATGCCTCAAAATTTCATACAGGAATGTGAAATCTTTGATGTATGGGGCATCGACTTTATGGGGCCATTTCCATCCTCCAAAGGGAACAAGTACATCCTCGTCGCCGTCGACTACGTCTCTAAATGGGTTGAAGCTAAGGCTCTTCCTACAAATGACGCGAGGGTGGTTGTGAACTTTTTGAAGCAGCTTTTCGCTCGATTTGGCGTTCCTCGTGCTATCATCAGTGACCGCGGGACTCATTTTTGCAACGATCAATTTGCACGAGTCATGGCAAAGTATGGTGTCAATCACCGTCTTTCCACCGCCTATCATCCCCAAACCAATGGGCAAGCCGAAATTTCCAATCGTGGCTTGAAGAGAATTTTGGAGCGTACTGTGGAAGAGCATCGTGCCGCGTGGGCCGATAAGTTAGATGATGCTCTGTGGGCTTTCCGTACTGCTTACAAGACCCCGATCGGTTGTACACCTTATCGTCTTGTGTACGGGAAAGCCTGCCACCTACCCATCGAGCTGGAACATAAGGCGCACTGGGCCTTGAAGTGGGCGAACTTCGACATCATCAAAGCCGGTGATCATCGCAAGATTCAACTCAACGAGCTAAATGAACTGAGGAATGAAGCTTATGAGAACTCGCTGATCTACAAGGAGAAGACGAAGATGATCCACGATGCTAAAATCAAGAACCGAGAGTTCCACGTTGGAGATCAAGTTCTACTCTTTAACTCTCGGTTGAAGATCTTCTCTGGCAAGTTGAAGAGCCGCTGGACTGGTCCATTCACCGTCGCCAAAGTCTTTCCATATGGGACCATTGAGCTTTCTCAGCCGAATGGGCCCAATTTCAAGGTGAATGGCCAGCGTTTGAAGTTGTACTTTGGTGAGGACATCTCTCAGGAGATGATTCCATCCCTCACCACGTTCCCCATGAACTAAAATTGGGTCGAGTCAGGCTCATGACTCGGTGAACAAAAACAAGCGCTTCTCGGGAGGCAACCCGTGTTCTATCCCTTACTGCTTTCATAATAAGTGTAGGGGGAGCCCCGCATATGTTTGTTGTCTTGTTTCTTGTGCTGTGCAGGGATTAAAGCTTCAGAAAGCATCTTGATGACTTTTGACGAACCGTGATACCGTGTTTCCATCTTCCCGGTTCTATCCTAAACTCTTGTGATTCAATATTTCATATTCTATATGTTCACATTGAATTCACTTTAGTTGTCCTTTCCTTAGCAAGCTTTAAACAAAGTGCACAATGTCCTAAGTGTAGGGGAGTTTACTCCCACATGGTTAAACATTGAGGACAATGTTTATCTCAAGTGTAGGGGGACTTCTATCAAAGTAAGTGGTCTTTTCCATGAATTTGCCCTCATTTTAACCGGAAAATTTGATTTTTCGACATTTTTCAAAATTTTTAATCTATTTTGGCCTAGTTGTATAGTGTATTTGCCTTTGTTATGTTTCCTTTGCTAGAATAAATTTTTAATAAAGTGGTTTTAGATTTTTCTTAGTCGTGAACATTTTGACTCAACCCGAGTTTACTTGCCTAAGTTTACTCTAGCTAGTATCCTTAACGTGTTTAATTCAAGTTTTGCTAGGCTTTTATATAGGGAGCTATAAAACGCGAAAGTCTTAACTCTCACGGGTTAAGAACAAGAACTTTTCGCAAGTTCCTATAATTGATCCTAGAGAGTCGTTTATCAAGGGAACTTTAAAATGCGATTTCTAAACTTGAAAAAGTCTAAGAATTTGCAAGATCCTATAGGCGACTCGAAAACCCAAAACTTTGATTTAATAGGCTAAACATCCACGAGTCTCATTCCTTGAGATTTTAAACTGTGGAGAATGAGAGATGATAGAGTCAATTATAAGTTCGGTATTCTTTCGTGAATTTATGTGAGTTAATTATGAGCCTATTCTCCCTCCGCTTGTTAATAAATTAATCTGCTAATAAATGAGGTTGTACGATTTAAAAGGTTACTTAGCTTCTAGCCCCAGATCGTTTAAAAGTTGCTCGGTAATGACGAGAGTTCATAGCCAAGGCATAACTTATGAAGCGGGGCGCGAAGATTGGCGAGTCCGAAAAGGCCCTAACAAGGCATGAGGGCTACATTTTGTTGCTAAAGATCCAAAAAGTGATGTGAGGAATCATTTATCAAAAATCAATATGAAGGATCGAGACACACGACGAAAAGCAAGAACTCCCCAAAAGTCATGGAGAAGTCTATCCGAAAAGACCCTAACAAGGTATGAGGATAAATAGATCCAAGTCCTAAAAGGAGGCGGATCGTTGTATATCAAAGTCCAAAATAAAGATTGGAGAAAAATGAAGAAGTCGTGGTCCAAAGATGAAGAATCTCTCAAAAACTTCAAGTGAAGAAATTCCTATTATGAAGAGAAGACCATAATTTCAAGAACGTCTCTCGAAGATTCGAAGTATGAAGTCGCTGCCAAATATCGGCCCGAGAAAGGTCTCAAATCGCGAACCAAGTTATGCCAAGATATGAACTTTCTGATATCCCGAGAAGTAGTTTTAAAAGATTTGGTCCTTTAGCTAACTATTGATTAAATCGTTCACCTTATTTTCGGACTAAATAACTATCGAAATAAGTCAAACAATGCATCCTCGTGATCATTCAAGACAAAAATAAAATCTAAGAGATACATCTAGGAATAAGGGAGTCTAAGTGAATAATTGGCCCACATGAGTTTGTGATAGTTTGCTAACTTATAATAACAATGATCTCGTTTTTAAGCTTGGTATGGGGAACGTGAAACTTGAGGATGATAAATGTTCATGGCCGCCAAAACCCAATGTAAGTTTTTAATTTCTTTACTTATTTCTATCTTTTATGTTTAGTATTTAATAAAGGCCAAGGTGGGTTATTTATGATGGAGAATGTAAACCGTGCTTTAAAATTAATGCATTGCATGAGGGCATTGCAATGGTCAAGTGTAGGGGATTTAATAAGTGTGAAAACACTTATCCTTTTACCACTTGTTTCCAATAATAACAAGACCAAAACGTGTGATTTATGTCGTAAAAGTCGGAATTATGCGTGGTTTGTGTTTTTATTGTGTTTTAGGACCTAAAAATGAAAAAGGGAGAAAACACGGGCTTTCACGGGCTTTTACTGAAGAAAACAGGAAAAAGACGAAGTCAAAAGATCAAGAGTGCAAAAAGAACGGAAGTCCAAGACCTATTCTGAAGATTTATCGAAGAAAAAGTCAAAAGACGGAAGTTTAACGAAGTCGAAGAACTTAAGTCTAATAGAAGAAGAAAATTAAAAGACAAGTTCAAATCCCGAGATGACAAAGACGAAGAATTAAAGTCGAGTCGAGAAAACGTGAAGAAAGCAAGAAAGAAGATGCAACACATGCACTCCTTCCACCTTCCCTATAAATACCCTCCTAATAGTCATTAGGAGGGTAGTTAGAGTTTTTAGTTAATTTTTCACTTTTTAGTTTTTAGAGAGAGAAAGTCTTAAACTTTCTCTCACTAGTTCATCTTTTTCTTTTAATCTTTCAAGATTAACTCTTTGTATTGCTTATTTTTATTAATCAAGTTCCATTTTAAGCTTTTATCTCTTAATCTCATTCTACTTTTCTTTGATTTAAGATTGATTTTGGTGTGATTATCATGTGATCCGTGTTGTTCTAATTGATTTCATGCTAAAAAGTTAATCTTTTGATCATTTTATAAGTTTTCATTTGATTAAGCTTTAAGACTTTTGTGCTTATTGGCTTATTTTTATGATTAGCTTATTTTTCCTATTAAAAAGTTTTATTAAAAAGTTGATGTTTTTTATTGTTTGATCCAAAAAGTTACTTAATTTCGGTTGGATAAGTTGATTCTAGTGCTTATTTGATCCGGTTTAGGAATTGATTCGGGTTAGTTTTGAGATAAGCTCTCAAATATAGCTTATTCACTTGCTAACCGAATTCCACAATTTTAGGAAGAGGAACAAACTCCCCTTTCCGATTGGTCCTAATTTTCCGACGGCTCCAAACTCCACATTCCGATGGGTCCAATCGGATTAGGGTTTAACCTTTCCGATTGGTTCATTGATTGCCTATTCCGATTACTAGCTAGCTTGTTATTCCGATCAAGGGCTTGTGGTGTATTCCGATTGACTGTCTTGATTTAACATTCCGATTGTAGCTGCTTACCGCATATTCCGATTGACCCATTATTATATTCCGATTGGTGTTCATTGTTCAGTATTCCGATTGACCATTTGTCCCTATATTCCGATTGTAGCTTCCACCCGTGTTCCGATCAGCCGATCGGAAAACATTCCGATCGGGGGTCCTTTTTGGCTTGTTTTGGTTTCTTTCGATATAACTTCCTTATAGTACTTTTTATTTTCTGAAAATTTTCCAAGTGTTAGTTTTATTTAGTGAGTTAGTTCTTTTCCATTATCACCTTTACATTTGTATGCATTTGTTTTTACTCGTTATTCAAATTAATCTTTTAACTTCCATTTTACTCAACGACACTTTAATTACTTGCTAGTAGTTTAAAACAAACCAAACCATTCTCTTGATTCACCAAAAGACGATTGAGTCGCACTTAAGACCGGTTTTCAATTCGAAAAGATTCGGAACTATAACGAACTTTGATACTTTGGGGTAAAAGCCAAGTATTATCCCTCCTTAACAATATCACGAAACCCAACCTTATGAACAAGGAAGTTAGAAAACTTGAATGGCTTTGGTTTGGATTTACTAACCACTGGAATACGCAAAACACAAGGAGAGTGATCCGATATACGATATGGTTGGAATATAGCAAAGGAACCAGGAAAACAATCTAAAAATTTGAGATTAGACATAACACGATCCATTTTTTTAGAATACCATCCTCACCTTGTGTTTTTTCATTCCACATAAAATGAAACCCCGTAGCATTAACATCCAACACCTCCATTGCATTAACACAGTCTTTAAATTCCTTCATGGCAATAGAAGGAGTATAACCACCACACGAATGGTCTTCAAGATTTAGGGCTGCATTAAAATCGCCAAGTAGGACCCAAGGTTGATTACGCATAAAGGAAGAATGAGCAATCAGATTCGTCCAAAGAGCCCTGCGGTCTCCATAGTAATTATTAGCATAAAAAAATAAACAAAAAATGTTACGATTATCCATACGGTTTTTGATTTGACAATGAATAACTTGATTAGTTTGAGAAAGAACCATAAGATCAACGTTATCATCATTTCATCCCAAAATAATACAAGTGCCCTTAGAACAAATAGAGCCAGTAGAAGTCTATTTCCATCCACGAAAAAATTTCTAACAAACATCATAAACACCTGAAGCATCCACATGCGATTTGAGAATCACACAAACAGTTAAATTATTCTCTCGAATAACATGACGAACCTCCTTTTGTTTAGGGGATTGGTTCAAGCCCCTTATATTCCAAGCTGATATATATATATATATATATATATATATATATATATATATATATATATATTATATAGGTATAATTATGACTTCATACCACACCTCTAATCCATGTCATATGTGACATGGCACTTCTTAACCAATATAATTTGTTTCTTTGCTAAGAAATCTCAAAAACCTTCCAAAATTAGCATTTGAAAACGTAATTTGAAAAAACCGGGAAGCAATTTGGCAAAAGATGCGTTTTCATACCACAACTATATATAATAGCTTAAATCCATTTTTTCCCAATTTTCTTTTATTTTCTCAACAACCCACGACGGGGAAAACACACACACCATTGACTTCACCTCCATTTTTCACTATCTAACAGCCAAGAAACCCTTTCAATCGTAACCCTTTTAAACCTTGAATCAAACAACTGTTTGAATTTGTTCCGATCCAACACCCATGAAACCCTTCAATCATCAATTGTTCGAATTTATGATGTCATCAGTTGTTTTTAAACAAAAACCCTAATAATATTGAGTGTTTTTTCAATTGGTTTATGTTTAATTGATTACCAACATTAGGGTTTATTGTTATCTATTTTTTATCTTTGTTGTTTGATTTTGGTTTTGATCTATTGTATTTTGTGTCACTCAAATTAGGGTTTTTTCAATCTCAAATCGGGTATCATTACAAACTGGGTTGTTTTTTTTCTCTCCCTGGGCGAATTTCGACCGTCTTCCTCCCTTATTTTCTGATCTAAGTATTGGAATCACAGGAAGATACATAAAACCACAAACATTCATTTAAGAAATATATCCTCCATTTAATTATTGGGTTATTTTTTTCGATCTAATTGTTTTCCGATCTATAATCCATGTTTTTTTTGTTTTGTGTTTTACATGTAATACTTTTGTTTGCTATCTGCTCCAACATGAATATTTCAAAGATTAATTTTCTAATGGAGGCACGCGCAATAGGTAAGTGAACAATAAAGTTTTAAATGTTAATTTGATCCAAAGACTGTTTTCTGATCTTACCAAATCCATGGATAAAGGTGAAATTATTCTAAACAAGAATGGTGCTTTGTGGGTGACTTTTAAAAAACAAATATGGTTGTGGTCACATATACATTAAAACGTTTTTTATAAAAAATAGGTAAAGACATACTGACTATGTCTTTTTCTCAAAAAAATGAGCATCCGGCTCAGATTCAGTTTACACTTGATAGAGGAATACCTACTGTATCAGCAGTCATCAGGGTACACACGGTCTTCCTTTTTGTGGAAGATTTTTTGATATTCTTCATTTTACACAGTGCAGAGTCCCGTGGCATATTGAAGGTTAACTGCCACAAGTTTAGTTCTTCATGTTTCTTTTCTCATTTCTTAATTGTATATGCTTCATGGTACTCCCAAATTGTATAAAAAGAAACAAACGATAATGTTTTATTCTGCATATGAGTAAAAAAATGTGAATCAGATTGACCTTTTGGTGTTTCTGGAGGCCTAAGAGAAGGCGATGTATTAGCTCTTTGATATATTGCAGAAAGATTTCATGCCTTATGCCTTAAAGATAGCAGAGTTCCATAATTTGTTTTAGCCATCAGATCAGGTCATGCTCGGGTGAATTTACTTATTCGGTGTTGATGGTTTGATGTCAGTAATGGTGGTTTTGGTTAGTGTCTGAAGTGGTATCAGTGTTGGGTAGGGGTGCAAACGAGCCGAGCTGAGCCCGAGCTTAACAGGGCTCGGGCTCGGGCTCGAAACATAAAAGGTGGGCTCGAGCTCGGCTCGATAGCTCGTCGAGCTTTAACCGTTAAGGCTTGAGCTCGGCTCGATAAGGACTCGAGCAAAGCTCGAGCTTAGCTAGAAAAGCTCGAAATTTTATATATGAAACAAATACATCACTAATATTAACACACCACCATAAATTCTATGTTTTTATTAAACTATGATAACAACTATCAATAAATTATTCAATATTTTATAGAGTTATCCTTTATAATAAAGTTAATATTCAAATCAACGTTGATTTACTTATATAAAAATATTTTTTTTATTAAGGCTCGAAAAGCTCGATAAGAGCTCGAGCCGTGCTATCAAAAGCTCGAGCTCGGCTCATTATATGTAGCGAGCCCTATTATTAGGCTTGAGCTCGGGCTTGAGCTCGATAAAAGCTCGGCTCGATCGAGTCGAGCTTGAGCTCGAGCTCGAATAGCTCGATAAAAGCTCGGCTCGTTTGCACCCCTAGTGTTGGGTGTCAGCAGTGATGGGTTGTGAGTATACATTTGTGTTAGAGGGTCCTTTGCATGATGCTGCACACATAGTAGACCAAAGTAGCTAACACTCTGTCCTAAATAACCACCCTTACACAAGTTAATAATCTAGAATAGTATTTGTAGTGTGATATCAGAAAATGACGAAATTAAGTAGCTATGGTCAATTTGACGCAATTTACTTATGAATGGGTCGATTCAGTTTTGCCTTAGCTCTTACTAGCTTAGTAGGTAACGGCAAAAATGAATCAAATATTCGGCCAAAACATATTCTTAAGAATTAAAGCTCCAAAATCAATCTAACCAAAAAGTAGTTTATTACTGAATAAAATGTATATTTTTGTTAATAGACACAAATATGTTAATTTTTAGCAAAAATACAGTTAATGACAATGCCGATCCAACTGATATTTTCTCTTCTACTGATCCTAACTTCCTCAACTCCTGAAATCATTGAAATGTTTTGGCCTACCTATGCCACTTGAACAGCTATTAAGTGCACTTGAAATGTTTTAGCATCATTTGCTGATAAAAAAAATAATCTATTTTTTTGTGGTACTCATCACAACAGCGAATGAAGGCTATTGAAGAGGAAACACTCATTCAAGAGGACCCGGAAAGTCCTTTGAAATGACTGTGGTTAAGACAACATGAGGATCAGGCCTCACCCTTGTCGAGTAGTACTTCAACTAGAACTTTATTAAAGAGGCCAAAGTTGGGGTTGAAGAACAAGTTCCAAAATCTCAACCCGAGCTTCAGTCACGTGTGAAAACCACTGTAACCGGATCTGTTTTACCCCTAACAGGATTCAATCCAGCCACAGGTTCTCCCTACGGCTACAAGTTAAAACTTTAAATAGAGTAGACGAACGAGTCAGTACCAGGTATAAGTCTACCAACATACTGCCTAAAACTAAAACTGTTTCAGATCATGTAAAGCCTCATAATCAAGAAAGTATTTTGTTCATTATTTTCTTAAGCATCTTTTGTCACCATCCTCATTATTTTTTACATGTATGTAATTTACAATCTATGCAGGAACGCGGTCCATCTCAAACTGGTTACATAAGTAAGTTTGAGATCTATTTGTTTCACGGAATTTAGACAACATAGATTCTGTACTTTAAGTTCCAAGCATTTGGTTCAAGATGTTGCATTAGGAGGAGAAGAGAATTTTAGTGTCACCTATTTGTGTTTTTTACGTGAATGTATCTTTTCCTGATTTAGAAGTCGTTTGGATATAGGTTCAAGATTTTTTTGGATATAGGTTCGAGGTCTGAGGGGCATAGAAATGACTTAGAAGTCGTTTGGATATAGGTTCAAGATTTTTTTTCTTATGATTTTATATATGTTGCAGGTGTGGACTTGCAATTTGAATGGGTGCAGCGTGCTGCTTTTATCAAAGAAGTTGATTTCTATCTCTAAGGTGGTGTTTGGGTTAAGGGTTCAAGTATGAGGGAATAGTCAAAAACATGTTTTTTTGCTTGTATGATACTATCACCATTCATAAATTTACTCTAACTTTGTCAGCAATCGGACTAAAGCAACTACAAGTGTGTTCCACAAATCTATAACGAAGAAGAAATTCTACTGCATGACAAAGGCAGCTTCAAGCTTCAAACCAGGTATCTTTTGGACAAAGATTTACATTTCTTATTGTGGTTCATTACTAAATGTGAAAATTTCTTCATGGATTGTCACTTAAGTTTCATATTTTATTTGAATATTATGTTTGTGGTGATAAGAAATTTAGGTTTGTTTTATACTAAGCGGTCTTTCTACTTCTCCCATACCCTGTTGCGGATTAATCATTTTTTGGTTTTTCTTGGACAATCATGTTTCTTAGGTCTGATTAATTTTATATTACTTTTATAAAGATGAGTAATAGATAAGATATGCATCGCAATTTACTTCTTGAAATACCATGCCTACCACATACAGAATTTATAGGTCCTATACACGCGAATGACCAACCAAATCTATATTAAGTAAAAAAAATCAATACCTAGACGTGTTGAGAAATATTATTGTGGAATTATGTGCTTCTTCTGGAATTGAAACTGTTTTGTATTTTGAGAATTCCTAGGTGCGTTTACTGTCTGGCAAGAAAAAAAGTGCTACCTGTTTTTTTGAACCGCATTTTAGGGGAGGACAAATTTGGTTGGCTTTTAGTTCAGGTATAATTCAGTTTTTTAACATAATTTAGGCCGTGTTTAGGTAAGCTTATTTGAGAGGCTTAAAAACTTCTTTTTTTCAAAAAGCTTTTGAGCTCTTTGACCATCTTTGGTACTGGATCTTGAACGCGTAAATCTTCTCAAAAAGCAACGCTGATTGTTTGGCTCCTCCACTACTTGGACTTGATCCTCCACCACTTGGTTGATAGGCTCCTCACTCGAGTAGCAAAAAAAGGGAACATGTAATACACATTTCTTGCTAATCAAAGATCGTAAACATCAGATCTTAAAAGAAAATTTTAAAACTTACTGTATACACACTTAAGTATAGGTAAACATGGTAAAAAAAAAGATAAACTTTTCGAAAACTTAGTCTCATAAGTTCAAAATTCCCAAAGACTTGATCCTCCACCTCTTGGTTGATAGGCTCCTCACTCGAGTATCAACTTTAAAAGGTATATAAGTTTTTAAGAATTAATGTGATGATTACTGCAAAAGAGAAGACTTATATAAGGAGAAATGACTAAATTGGGCATTTGACGTTCATGGGTTTTCACTTGGACATGCCTACAAGTAAATCACGGATAAGCCGCGAAAGGCTGAAGGTTTTTCTTGGTTTGTATAAGCTTCTTTAAACAACTTATTAAGTGTATGAATGTATGATGTATTAACAACAGATGTGCAAGATAGTTTTTGATTTTTGAATAAAGGAAAGCATGTTGACATATATATGCAACTATAAAAAGAACATAACATTTATAAAAAACTAATACGCCCCCTAAATAAGATATAAAAAATCATTTTCAAGATATTATAGTGATCATTTGCCGTGAACTACTTAAAGTCGAGGAAGTTGAAACAGTATACACTATACCCACTCATACCGAAAAGGTACTATAAATTGCGTTTTCACATTAGAAATAGTTGCATTTTTTTCCACCTTTCGCGATTGGTTTTTAAGTTACCTGCCCTTGTGCTTATTTGACTTAAAATAAGCAGGTAGGTTGGTTTTGTTTATTTTTCTGCTAATAACCACCTTCGTATAAGCAATCCCAAACACCCTGATATTTAGATAATATCTTGCGTAGCTCTCAAGGAACCTTAAATAACTGTATATCTGCTTGACAAGCAATCATCAAGTGTGAGTATTTGCAAGGCACTCTGGACATAATACCACTCTTCACGTGACATGTCAAACTTATGGTGGCCATGACTTTTCTCATATCCTGATTCCTTCTCTAACCCTGCGCCAATATCAACCTTATATGCGCTTTTGAGATTTTTAAAGTAAGCTCAATTCTTGTGGCTTATATAATCGGCAATATCAACCCCATATGTGCTCCTGAGAGTTTTAAAGTTCGCTAACTTCTTGTGGTTTATTTTAGGCTTCATTACCACAAACAATTAAATTTTCAAATATATGTTTTAATAAGAGATTTTGGGCGAGCTCAGACATGTTTCATCTTTATCTATTAGATAACAATCTTTATTAGTGTAAAGTTTGAAACAACGTCACTTATTTGCAGTAACTATTAGATACAATCAGATTATAAACTGTTTATAGCATATAAGAAGTTTACACATCTTTATTAAAACATTTTCATGGGTATGTTTTTTAGCCAAAATTGGGATGGGACATACGAAGAAGACTTTGAAGCTTTTTGTGCTTGCTGACTCTGCCGCTTACATCCATGCATGCCAATTTCGCCTTTCGCTGGCAGCGGCATAAATTAATCAACAACCAATCGAGGGTCTTGATTCTGTAATCACATAAAGTAAGAGGTTAACTTATTGCAAACGTAGGCAACCACCTCTACAAAACTGGAATGGGGGAATGTAACTCAGTACCTGAAGTACAAGTGAGTAACGTTTCAGGTTTTGCGGCTTCATTCTTTTTCCCTAACAGTGACCACAAACTTCAGCTTCTGGTTTAGTTCCTCAAATTGCAGTGTGCTGGGCTCAACATTGAAATGCAGCTTAGCTCGACCTCCTTTGATATATGCAGCATATGTTGAGTTAGCTCGGCCCAGTTTGTAACGGTTCTAGGAAAAGACACTGTAAATGCATCTTTCTGACAACTCGAACCGACATGGCCCATTTGTCTTGTGCAGGTGTGCCCCATTTGTCTTACAAAACCAAAAGATTTGGCCTTTGGTTGTGATCATCAGTTACTTTAGTATCTTTAATTTCCCTTAGAGTTCTAAATTCGTATAAGCGAATTGCTTCAACATTGTGTTTCATATTCGCGTTATTTGGAAGACATGCTGCGAGTATGGATAAACTCTCCTGTTATGCCTGATATGTCGGAAATCAATTGAAATGAGGATATGCCTAAAATGCTTATGGATGGTGCTGTTGAGTATGAAGACGGCACTCCTGCAAGAGAGGCTCAGGTATTTTCCCAATCTGGTAATGTGAATCTGTCTTTTGTTCATTATGGATACATCTAATTTGTATAATTTCTGCAGATGGGAAAAGATAAAGTTTCATTTCTAAGCTAGGCTGTAGAACTGGAAATGGAAGAAAGGAAACTGGTAAGCATCGTTTTTTATAACCGTTACCAACCTGAAAAAAGGCCTTAGAATAGTCTAAATTTAGAAGATCAACTAAGCAATTCCATAACTGTTACTAACAAAGATAAACAATGCATCTTAATTTTGAGATAATTAAGTGGTTGACCTTTATATTACTTTAATTACACAATAAGAATTCATTGTCTTTTTAATTACAGGCATTTCTATGGGTGTGTTATATGTTGATATTTTTTTGTCTAGACTATTGGCCTAGCATACGATGACATCCAAGCATAAAATCAACAGCTTTTGCAACAAGTAACCGAGATAGACGATTATAAATTAAGGTAAAATCTTTTTAATTGCCTTAGAATATTAAGATCTGAGAGCCTTGGTCGTTATCTTTTGATGTTTTGATAATATGATTATAATTTTACGTTTTTGATTATTTGCAATGAAAAATATAAGATTGAACCTACTATGAGCTGATATCTGATGTGTAAATATGGAGACCAAACTGCCCAGTATAGATAATAAGACGTAGAAGTAGAAAACATTAGGTGGGGAATTTTAGCGGATAGTGTTGGCAGGGGGGCTGGCATGTGAGATGAAGAGAAAAAAGACAACGGTGAAAATAACACTAATTGTGGCTTGAACATATCCTAGCTTAACACTCGGGGCATAAGTAGTTGCAAGGAAGTTAAGCCCAAGAATCTTGAAAATTTGCAGGGTGGTCCCAAAGTACTATGTCCTTCGCTAATGATGTAGGTTGTTGGGGCAACGGATGTATGTTTGGCGGTGAACGGTGATGCCAATGCTTGATGCATCGCCAAGTTTGACTATAGGAGCTGAGCGACCATCATCTCCTTTGTTTAGCTCATCCATCATCTTCTTTAGCTTCTTCCTTCGAACCTCAGTTGTTGCAGATGGCGGTTGTTGGTGGCTGAGGTGACATTTTATGAACTTGGTTCGACAACAGGTTTTGGTTTCTTCGGCTTCGTAAAAAATGTAAGAACTATGAAGAAATCATAAAACAAGCTTTTTGAAGGATAAGGTAAAATTTATCGTGTATGATCTTTCATGCTTAGATATATTAGTAAAATATAAGGGGTGATGTTATTGAAAGATGTTGCTATGACCGACTCCATGCTTGACTTTTAAATACAGGAACGAAGGAACAGGAGGAGCCGCACAACCAGCAAGGACAGTGAAACCATGAGCGGTTCTGCTGGCATAGAACACCCAACAGCATAGCCAAAAATCTGGCAGACTTAACAACAATCGTTAAGAGGTTGAAATCCTTCTTGGTAGTTTACTAGCGTAGACCTCAACACATCGGCTTGATGTTCATTACATTGATCAATTCAGACGTCCCTGGAAAAATTATATGGTCAAAGCATAACGAGACTGATACTGTTAACATTAAGAGTGTGGGAGTGTGGGTGCTGACCATGAGGTTTGCATCTGGTTCTCCTCGAAAAAAATTACTTCAACGTGTTTTTTCTGTCTCCTTTTTATGAAGGTGACATTTTTTTATCCGCGTTACTTCCCTGGTTTCTGATGGAGAAAGGTTACCTTTAGCAACCAAAGAGTTCCTTGGCACAAAAATGTAGTACTGGTGTCAATTCTACCCATTAGCACTTTTAGGGGGTGTTTGGCTAAGCTTATTGTATTATGAGAAGTATAATACCCCGTCACAAACCAGCAGCTCGACCTCATCACCATATTGCAAAGAGAAAGGTGGTTCAGATGCTGACAGTAAACCAGTAGAGGAGGGAGCTGCTGAGGTCACACCTATGGAGACTACTGTAGAAAAGTATGAGCCGTCTATTCAAAAGCATATGCAGATCCGGTGAATGAAACCAAACTCATTGATGAGCCAAATAAACCCGAGGAAGTGATGGGTATAGAGTACATCATGTTATTGTAAAGAAAGAGGAAGAGAATGAGTTAAATATGGAGGAGAAAACTTCTACGCCCTCGGCTGGCGGCTTATTGCCGTGTCATCTATCAGTATTTAAATCTGTATTTTTAGTGCAGATGTTGGCTTCACCTAGCAAGGAGAATAAAGCGCGATACAGGCGAAAAAGGACGAGATATCGGTATGGTACTTTATCAGGTTAGTTTGAAGTTATTTCCTCTTGGTAATAGGTAATCAAAATTCCATATCTTGCTTTCAAGAACCAAACTTCCTAGAATTAATGTAAAAAACGAAATTTATCATAAACATCTAGACCGAGATAGTCTAATTTAATATGCTTTAATATTGTCTTATATGTATCAGTTATGTACTATTGTATCCAAACACGTTTTGCGATGGTCGAAACATGATGATGTCATCGAGAAAAGCAATCTTAGCTGGCTACATAAAAGTTAGCATATTAAGTATGATAATAGGAACCTTAGAACTGCAAGTTTTATGTTACAAGAACTTTAGTAATGGAAGTTGTATGCAATTTTTTGCATACCTTAAAAACGGATTTGAAATGCCCTTGCACGTGGTCGTCTGTGTGTAGGGGTGGGGCTGCCACAGAAAATGCTGACAGTGACAATGATCCAGAGGTTGTTTCTAAAAATATAGCAGTCAAACTACCGTGTCATGTAACTAACATTTTTTCCCAAGAAGGATAACAATTTTTACCAACCACAGTATATGTCTAATGATGGTCTATTTGGCTCTATCGACTTGACTTGAGACTGCCTGTGGTGATATCACTGTTTTGATTCCATGAAACATAACCATCCTGACAAAGAAAAAGCAAGTGTCTCAACATACTCTGACAATCAACCATATGTTTTGATCCAGGTTTACAAAGGTGAGAGAACAAGAACCATAGATAACAATTTGTTGGTAAATTTGATTTTTCTAGCATCCCACCCTTATGCACCAAGAGCCGTCCCATAAATCACAATTTGGTGCTGAACTAGAAATGGCAATGGTAAGATGTCCAAATACAAATATATTTTATGGATAATCTATTCCCCTCTAAATAATTTTAAACCGAGTCTTAAATTCTTGAATTTATTAGGTGTTTATATGAAAACAGTCAACAACTTAGTACCAGTATTACATTCCAGATAATATATTTTTTATTATTAGTATTTGTTTTTTTAAGATCCAGTTTCTTACATTTCTTTTGTTTGTTTAGAGACAACACGTGACAGTAGAGAAGCAAGTGATGTCTAAGAATTTTAAGCTAAAAGAAATAAATAATTCTCGTGCGGCAGAAGGAGTACCTTCATCTGAGTCTAACGTTGATGATCTCCAACACGATATGAGTTTGTTTTCTACACTTATGAATTTATTTTTCTGTATTTATGTCTTTCCCTTCAATAGAGGTTGTGCATTCAACTCATTTGTGTTTCATTGGGCGAAGTTGGGGTGTTTTTTCTCTCAAACATGTCAGTTGTCCAAAAAGAGTTATGTAGAAAATTTGAAGCATGCCAGACAGCTTGCAGGTCTCCACAGTCTTGTATTCAGTTCATAAACCTCCTTATTTCATTTTAATTTAAAGATTCAAATTTGGAAAAAAAATGTTCTTGTAATCAAAATCAATAATTAATTCTTTTAGATAAAAGATAAATACTAAACCTAACACAACCCAGTCTTCACATGAACCTAAGTTGCCAGTTACTCCGCTTACCTATTTAGCCTATATGCAGACATCCTGTTTATTGAAGGTGGAGAATATAATAGCCTTGGGAGGCGTGTATTCTATATATCAACAGTCAGGTGAGTGTTTCCGTAGATACTTATTATCGAAAGATCAGCTATTGTTTCCAAGCTGTAGATAACACGTGTATTTGGAGCATATGAGAATAATGCCATGGATATACATGATGAAAGATTTTTTACTTGCAACTACAACATTTTTTATGAGTATCCTATACTCATTAAAGGTAATATCTAATTCTTCATTTTTTTTGTTTAAAGTCAAACATGGTAAAAAGGAAAGTACGAATAAGGTACCTAACTCATTAACAGAACAAAAAATAATCTTATGAGCCCTGTATTTGTAATCATTGCAGATCGGCACAGATTATCGGCTTCTACAGACAAAGAAGTTTCCCTCACAGACATGTGGAATACGGATTGTATGTTGTCTTTTCAAGCTTCATGGATGGTTACTACTATTAAAACTATGTTTTCAAGTTCAAAGGTAACATAATCTTGGCATTTATTAATAACTTTCAGTGGCGCACGTGCAATGGGATGAGGTTGATTTACTTGGAGAGTAATTTTGGTTAGCTGACGCCCCACAACTATCTAATGCACCATCCACTTCACTTAACCTACTCATAGGTGACGTGTTACAGATGATCCAGCTGGTGTAGCTCAAGTTGTACGCATGCTCAAGAGGAGAATCTTGAGGAGGTATTTACCGTGGAAGTGTGCAATTTGGGATGGAAACTCATACCAGTCATAAAGAATCCATTTTGTAATATTAATGGTATATCAATTATCAGTCGGTATTTTGGAGTATATATAAGCGGTTGTTAAATCTTTCCACCTCTCACAATGACCCGTCGTGCAGACTCTTTTTGTTTTGTATGCTATAGGAACCTTACCGTCGTCTATTACACCCTTTGACCCGTTTTAAGGTGTATATATCTCCAGTATGAATAAGTATCATTTTTTAAATATGTTTTGAGGTTTTTCATGTCCGAATCAACTTACTACTATGAGGTCGTCATTGTTTCTAGAGGCAGCGTATAGCATCAAATGATTTGTAAGTCACGAACTAGATAGCTTTCTCACTTCCCCATGAACAATATTCTCCCTCTTTTACAAAGTACCAATGATAAATGATGATTCTGGTCTAAGAAGAACAAATATATTTGTTTCTCTAGCTTAAAATCAGGCATGAAGGAGCAGGATCCCATTTCAGAATTAAACTTGTTGAACAAAAACATTATTTTACGTGTATATTAATTCTAAGATATAACATGAGTTTTTCTTGGATTCAAATGGAAGATTGAAATATAAGAATATTATTACAGGGAGGTAGAAGATAAAAGACGATAGTAAGATATTTGGTATGGAAAGGGTTTGGTAGGTGAATGAATATTGAATTTATAAAGAAAAACGTGACATTAAATTTTTGTAAAATTAATAAATTGTGAAAATGTATGTTACATTTTTTATAGATATATAAGATATATGAATAAGGATAAATTTTTAAATATTTGATATATATTTTTAGGTTGGGTTGTTAATAAATGGTAAAAGAAAGTTTAGATTCGTTGTATATGTTGTTTAGATGGATGTGTAAAAAAATAATATTTTAATCAAAAGTTGGATTGTAATAGATTGTGAATAAACATAAGAAAAAATTTCATGTTTGGTCCCTATCGTTTACACCAAATATCAAGTATGGTCCCTATCTCAAACTAAGTGCACAGATCGTCCATATCGTTTACACTTTAGATCAAAAATGGTCTCTATCTTGGATGGGTGTTAGTTTTAACTGTTAAATATACTTATTTGAGGGGTATTTTTGTCTTTCCTTATTTTTGGCTTCATTCAATACAATTATAAAAAAATTACAAAAAAATTTTATTACTAAAAAACACACACACAAATAAAAACACCACCTACTTCCAAAATTTTGCCATTATACATATGGATAAGATCTTCAATTAATTCCCATTTTCTTGTTCACATAACAACCTTTGCGTTTTTCTGTTTAAAGCAAAAATAAATTAAACTCTAAATTACAACGAAATCATGGATATAGCAAGAAGTGGTTGCGTCACATCTGCCATCTTTGCCGGTGTAAGGGTAGTCTTCTTCAGTGTCGATTCCACCGTTTTTGATGATGAACTGGAAAGCGTAGTCCATAAGACCAACATTGCATCCTTGGTTGTAAGATGTGTAGATCTGCTTTAAGCACTCCTTGTTGCTGTTAAACAGCAACCCAAACACTCCCCTGATGCTGGTACGCAACGAATCAAACACACCCTTCTGCTGATGTTTTAGATTTATGGTGGTGATGGTGTCTCGTGGATATCAACCACGATGGTGGTGCTGCTAATGGGAGCCACGAAGTGAAGTGGCTGGTGGCTCTAATGATGGAGTCGAAGAGTGGTTGTGGTGTATCTCTAATGGTAGATGGAGAGTGACGGTTGGAGCCGTGAGTGGTGGTGGCTATCCGTGGTTTAAAGACCACAGCAAGTGATGAAGAAGAACTGGTGGTTTAATGGTGGTGCAACGTGGGGAGACCACGACTGGTGGTTAAAGTGGCGGTGATGGTGTAGGCCACGAGGGTGGTGGCTGGTGATGTATGACGATTGTCATGTAGTGTAAGGGTGATGATCAGATTTAAGATGATGGTTACAAATCGAGATCATGAAATGAAATGGAAGATTTGGTGGCTATGAATAAAAAGGGAGGCCATGACTGTGGTGGCCGGAGTTGGTCGCCGGCGAGTGGCTGTCAGATTTTTAGGAGAGAAGAAAAAGAGGGTGGCTAGGTTAAATGAGAAACCCTATTAGGGTTTGAGTTACTTAAAGGTGAGAGAGAGATAGGTGAGGGAGAAGGTGTTTGTATTTAATAAAAAAATTAGTAAAAGACCAAACTACCCTTATACGTCCAAAAGTTAACAGAGAAAATTAACACCCATCCAAGATAGGGACCATTTTTGATCTAAAGTGTAAACGATAGGGACGATCTGTGCACTTAGTTTGAGATAGGGACCATACTTGATATTTGGTGTAAACGATAGGGACCAAACATGAAATTTTTTCTAAACATAATTTAACATTCAACAAATACAATTCTCCGGTTCCTTTAAAACCCAAAGACCCATCAAAATTAACTCAATCACAATCACATTTATTAATTTCTTTCTTTTTAGCACAGTGACAATTTTACCTATATCTAATTAATTAAAGTATATTTAAAGTTTGTAATAACAATTTCAAGTAAAAAGGTAATATGTTAAGTTCCTTATATACTTTTAGTTATGTGCGTTTAAATTGGGACATTCGAAAAAAAAAAACATAAACTATAAATTTGGGACGGACGAAATATTTCATATTAATTATTATGAACACTATGTTAAAACTCCATACATACATTATAATCCATAATCATAAAATTAACATGGACAAATTGCATTATTTAAAACGGTAATGCACAATAGTGATTGGACAAATCCTTATGCAATATAAGCATTTAAAGGGAAAAAAAAACCTATATTTGTATAAAACGCAACTGTTGGGTGGACCAAGACGTAAAAATATCAAAAAATAGTTTTTTTGGTTTTCTTTTAACAAAAACGAGTCCCATTGCGAACATATAAAGCTAATACACAAACGTACGAAACGACCCCGCCCGTTGGGCGGGTTTCGACGCTAGTATATATATATATATATATATATATATATATATATATATATATATATATATATATATATAGGGGAGCGTTATCATGGTGTACACTCTTAAAGTGAGATATAATAGATACACTTGTGAACCATTGGATCAAGTTTTATGTATCATGATCAAAATTAATTTAATGAGTGGTTTAATTGTAATAAAAGAGAGAACTAATGGCATTGTGTACCAAGATTATTTTGAAAAAAAGAAAAAAAAACCGTTTAATATCCATTAATCAGTACCGTAAATTTATGGGCAGTTTCTAACAAATGGCACATATTTGAAAAAGAAATCCACTCTAAATCTCAGTAGTTCTTAGTAATGCTTTATGTCAATAAACTAGTGTTAAAAAAATGTTTGTAAATAATTTGACGTGTCTCATATAGTTGTAAAACACTTTCTACATATACCAAAACAAGTATTATCTGGATGGCCATCTAAATCCATGCTCAAAAAGTGAATTTTCATATACCAATCCTCAAGTATCAGTTCTCGACAACTCATATACACACCGACGGGGATGGAGCTAAGGGGTTCCCGCGGGTGCTCGTTACTCATATGGATTTCTTCTGTGTAGTGTTAAATTGTGAAGAAAATATCGTTTTTTTAAATGCAATGTAAATACACCCAGTCAATCGAAACGTGTTTCTACCCTTCCTATTAATTCACCTTTTACATATGTTATATTGTGGTTCAAATAAGTTTGTGCACCCGGTCATATTTTGTTCTGGCTTCATACTTGAACTGAGACATATCAACAGGTGTTTATTCAAGACTTACAAAAATAATACAATAATTTACTAATTATGTGATACAAATTAAAAAAATATATATATACCAATTAATCCAATGATACATTTTACAAACTATACACTGTTACAACATAAATCTAAATTTGTTATATGAAGCCTTTTTTAAAATCGAAACATGTATCATCTTTTAACATGTATCACTTGGAAGTGTGCCATCTTGGATCTCGTAACCCGTAAGACACTGACGGTACCACATGGAACACATATGTATCACCTTCTTCATTTGGAACTGCAAATAAACCGCACGCGCTCAACTCGAAACCTCATCGGAATTCAAAGAACATGTATCAAATATGAAAGAGTTAATGGCCTTGAACAAAAAAAACAACTCTGGCCATATGTAGAGAACGTCACTAACAAAGACGATTAACCGAGAAGGTTTTCGAAATTGTTTTGGAGAGTAAAATAGAAGGCGGCGTAATCAATAGTTGTCGCCGAAAAAATGGATACCAAGGGTTGTCGACGCATGGTAATTGTATTGAGGTGTGATGCGATTGGGTCACCATCAAAAAATTACTTTGACATCCAAGTCACTTTCAATATGTATCATTTGGTTTTGGGCAAATAATTTACATGGTTTATTTCAAATAAATACTACGAACATCAACATAAATAGAAATCGAAATTATTCAAAGTGTCGTATATATTTTTTTTTGTGATAACTATTTTACATGTTTTAAAGACTAAAGGCTCGAGTTAATTGGAATTCTAATGACAGTTTTATATTTTAAAATAAATAGTATTCCTAAAATACCCCTAAACATATATTAATTAGTTTTGCTTTTTAATTAATTACAAAGGACACATGTTCTGTTTTTAATGGTGCTTATCATAACGCATTTTAAAGTGTAACGCAAATATATATATATATATATATATATATATATATATATATATATATATATATATATATATATATATATATATATATATATATATATATATATATATAAGAGGAGGGATATACCATATCATAATCCACGTCATCAGCATTATTTTTTTTTATTTTCTTATTTTAATTTTGTTTTTAATGAATTTTCTATAAAATATATTAAGTTTTCCGAAAATTTTAAAAAACCTGCCAGTTGTAAGTTTCGATCTCTGGTCTGAGAGACAAATTACAAAGCCATCAACCAGTGGGGCAAGTTTGAACTTTATGATGAATTCTCCAAAACCAAATTAATATGCTCACATAATCGCCAAATTAATATACCCACATAAACACATCGATACATAAACCCATACATAAAACTTAATCGCACAAAAAACCCACACATAAATTGTTTGAGCTATCGTCCAATGAACCCGATTCATAAATTGATTTATAAGATTATCATTGATGTAAACACATTCATTCTTTTAGAGCTACCAGATGGACCGATCTAAGTATATTATATTAAGGATATGTTAATGAAGAAAAAATTTACCAGAGTTTTGGAAGTATTGGTGCGTAACCCTGATATCATGGCTAATTGGTGGTGTATCTCTTCGTGTTTTAATAGTGAGGGTGGGTAGATGTACGTAATTAAAGTGGTAAAGTTTGTTGGAGATGATCAAAATCTTAAATTATACAGTATATTTTTCTCAAAACCTGTCATTCTTATTTTCAAACCATCTTCCATTCGTATCTTCAACACCATTCATCGTCTCTTCTTCTGAAAAACCATTAGGTTACTGGGCGTGTTGTCATTATCAGTAGGTATTTTTTTTTGTTTAGTATGTGATGGATGGGTTTTAAAGATTTGCTCATGGACAAATAATTACCCTTTCCTCTGGAACAAACTATTGTGGGAATATTATTGATTTTTGTAGCTCGTTTAGTCTTATTTTTGTATGCTGATCATGCATGTTCTACACACAGGTACAACCCTAAGCTCATTCATTCGATTTGTTTGACCCTTTTTTTATTGTTTATGCTTCATAAAGTTTGGTAATTGATGATTTATTATAAACCCTAATATTTATCTCAACAAATACAAATACGTTTCATAACAAAAGATCCGAGCATGACTTCTTTAAGAATATTATTCATGTACATGTAATTTCAAAACCCTAAATTGATATCAAGTAGATCTGTTGCACGGCTTCTTTAAGAATATTGATCACATACATGTTATTTGAAATTATTTTCATAGGCTGACGCGGGTTTATAGTAAGGCGATACATGGAGCAAAACGATGAAAAAGACTAACAACTCAAGTTGGTTAACTAAAAGTGTATCATAAGAGGTATGATCATATGCGGTTTTTTTGAATTAGGTTTGTGTCATTATTGTGTATCTTATTTGTCATGAGAAATCACGCAATATGATATGTACAGCCTAAGTTGTCAACATCGGATGTTGCAAGTTGGAAGGAGAGGGATACTAAAGTTTTAGCTCTTGGTGCCATAGCTTAGGGTTATGTTAATGGTCTATATTCTCATCTTTCAGAGGTACACTTTGTAGTTTAGCATTTACATTTAATTACATTTAATTACTTTCATTGGTTCAAATGTGATTGTTGCTGATTATCTAAGATGTAATTTAATAGAGAAATAAATTTTGCTATTCGCCATCATGATACCCTTTTGCTGTGTCATTCTTGAAAACAACTTATGAATGTTGGTTTTTTTTTATTCTAAGAAATGTTAATACTTGCTTCTTTAGCAGGCACAATCTTGTGACATCGAAAAATTGATGAACGTGAATGAGCAATGAAGTATACGATTGAGGATTAGAGGGTATGTTTTAACTTATAGTTTGCATTTTGTCATTAGGATTTTCAATTTTGTATCTTTGTGAACTTTGTAGATTGTTCCTATGATGCACGAGTCGAGAACTCTTTAGAAAACATAGAGGCTGTATAATATAGTAGAAAGTGATACGACATGTTGGTTTATTGCATTTTGTCATTAGGATTTTGTATCTTTGTGAACTTTGTAGATTGTTCCTACGATGCACGAGGCGAGAAATCTTTAGAAAACATAAAGGATGTATAATACGGACTATAATAGAAAGTGATACGACCTCTCTCAAGTAAGCAATGCAAACGAACCCCGAAATAAAAAAGTAGCATTACAAGAGATTTTTATATTGTGAGATTTCTCCAAAAGTTTAATGTCTTTATAATACAACTATCAGGTACAAGTATTGCCTTTTTTTCTTTAAAACCAATATATGAGACAAAACCAGTAGTGGCAGATCCCCACTAGCCTTTTATTTAGTTCAAATTATGTCATTACAGGAAAAAGGAATCTGATGTGGTTTATGGGATGATAACTGTGGTGTATGGAAATTAGCATCGTTTAGTTTTGTAGATATGAACTAATATACTTGAAAAATGGACCAATTCGTGACATGAGGGAATGTATAGATATCAGTTCTAGAGTTTGTTTTGTGGAGGCGGCAAAATAGATGAGTAGGGTAACAGGTCAAATCAGGTTGAAATGGGTAATCCTATGTATGGGTCAAGGGTCAAAAACTTTATAGAACATAAATAGTGTTAATAAGCAGCCTAGCAAGTTACTTGATTACTTCAAATAGTTATAAAAGTAAAACTGATTATTGAAGATTTTTATAAAGTGAGATTTTATAAAATGTAACTGCAGATTTATATTAAACGAGACAACGAGAACAAAAATACGCAGTAGTTTTAGTTTTATTAATGGCGGCCGGAGACAATCTGCACAAGCCATTGTTAGGTTTAACAGTTATTGGATTGGTTTTAATGTCTATGCTTGGCTAGCTCGTGCAATTGACTTCCAATCGCAAGGCCAAACAAGAGAATATCTGTGCACCAAAACAGAACTGAAAACAGGTTATGACCTTGAAAAACAAATTCTTAAAACCAGAAACAATTGGTTGAGCACTTGAGTTAACAATTGAGCTTGACTTGCCATAATATTGCTTTTCCAACAGGTTGGTGCTATAATCTCAGGGATACAACGAGGTTTGAAAATGGTAGTGGCTCCACCAGGTTTGAAAATTTTTGTCTGTTAAGCGCAGTGATACAACAATAAAAAAAGTTAATCCATGGTCCTCAACAAATGTGGTTGCATAAAAGCTCAGTGTTTCTACTGAACATAAATGAAATAATGAGTTTTTGACTCATGTAAATTAATTTTTTATCTTTATATAAAAACAAATTTATGTACTCGGTTTAGTTTCTAGATTTGTCTTTTATCTGACCCGTTTGTCTTACCATAAGAAGTTGTAGATTTAGGGAGTAATAATACCAGTTAATGATACACTGTTACCTTACGTTTATTTGATGTTTTTATTTCAAATTTGCATTTTATCAGCTGGAACTATTGACTAAACCTTTTTTGCGATAAAACCCATCTTACAACCCATATTATATCTATAGTACTGATTGGCCACAACCCATATTATATCTACGGTTGCAATGTCATTGGTGTTTTTACTGTTTGGTATTATGTCTATAGTACTGAGGAGGAGGAGTCATGGTGCCACCACAACGTCTCTTTAATGATCAAGTAACACAAATCAACGGTTGAGTAGGAGCTGATATACGTTTGGAACAAAGTAGTTAATGTCACTATCAAAGTAGCTTTATCGTCACCTTCTTGTTGATTTTCAAACAGGGTCTAAGCCAAGAGCCCCCTTCTCAGGTCTTACTTTGATTTTTTTTTCTTTGTTATTTTATTGTATTTTCTATATATCCATATAGCTATGAAGATTTCAAAATTGAAATTACCATATATAACATCCATGCCTTAGGGTCTTATTTACTGTAACGATAGTACTATCTGTTATACAACTAGCTGATACATACCTTTCCCCCTCTTCTTTGACTATATAATTGCCATGTATATATAAGTCTGCCATATTTTTTTTTAATTTATGTAGAGTTCATAAGATGAGAGATTATTATATTTTTTATTGAACCTAATTGTGAAATCAAAGGGATTTATGAACATTTTTGTTATTGGATTGTGTACATTTGAAATTAGTGGTGTCCTTATGTTGTAGGCACTTGGAATTGAACCTAACAAAACCAAAAACCATAAGGCATAATGATACAACAGAAAGTATTGCAACAAATCAGCATAAAGATACATTAATTTATAAAGTGTGTTCAAAGGTTGTAAATTCGATAGTCTTTCCTAAAGCGACCATGCTTGCATATACTTTGATGTTTATTTTATATGCATCTACTCGTAAAGTTACTTAATAACAGGGTTTTACTAGTTGAAAATGTTCGTTTTCTCGGTATCTTCTCGAATTGATCTCTGGCTAATTGTGCGACTCAGTTGTTCTTGGTGAATCAAATAAAAGAGTTGTCGTTGTCTAAAACTAATTTAAAATGAAAACTTGAAACAAATAAAAAATAAAGTAAAGACAGTAAAAAGAAACAATGAAAGATAAAATCTTGGCGAAAAGTAAATTGCGAGAAATTAAAAGGTAAATAAAGTAAATGATGCAAATCAAAACTTAAACTAAAAGGAAAGCAAATAAAAAATAAAAATTCAAATAAAGAAAAAGGAGGGAAAAATAAAACTTGAAAATAAAAGACAAAAACTTAAAAAGAAAAACAAACAAAAAACTGACAGAAACCTTGATTCGGAAGTTTAAAACTTCCGAATGAACTGGCTTGATCCGGAACTTCTAATGTTCCGAATGAAACAATCTTGAGTCGGAACTCCATGATTCGGAACTTCATTCGGAAGTTCATCCGGAACTTCGTTCGGAAGTTTCATCCGGAACTTTAAAACTTCCGGATGAAGCTTGCTTCACTCGGAACTTTTTGACTTCCGGATGAAGCTTGCTTCACTCGGAACTTTTTGACTTCCGGATGAAGCTTTCTTCACTCGGAACTTTTTGACTTCCGGATGAAGCTTGCTTCACTCGGAACTTTGTTGATCCGGAACACTTCCGGATGAAGCTTGACTCGGAACTTCTAAAGTTCCGAATGAACCCTCTTGATCCGGAAGTTTCCTGGGAATGATAAGATACAGAAACAACTCCCCCGAAGAACAGGGAGATACAGTAAACACGATTCTATCCTCAAATTAATCAAAATCAAACAAAAGATTAAACCAAAACAACCAATAAGCATAAACTAACAATAATCAATCAACACAAATCATCAAAACTAACAAACATAACCAAATCAATCAAAACCCACTTGATTGAAATTAAGAAAACTCAAGAACACAACATCAAATCAAAAGCAGAAATTAAGCAAGAAAGGAAGAAGATGATAAATTAAAAGCTTAATCAAAAAGTAAGGATTCAATAACAAAAGCTTAAACACAAATTAATCTAGAGAGAGAAAGCATAAATCTAGAGAGAGACTACACTACTCCTAATCTAATCCTAAAACTAACCAACCCTCTCACAACAAGTGAGGGTGGTATTTATAGGAGAGGGGAGTGGTTGGTGGCTTCCTCTTTCTTTCTTTCTTTCTTGGTCCTCAATCTTTCAGTCTTCTTAAATTTTTCGACTTTTAAGACTTCGTCTCGGGATTTCTTTGAACTCGTCTTGTAATTTCTTCATAAGTTAGACTCGAGTTCTTCGGCTTTATTAAACTTTCGTCTTTGGACATTTTCTTCGATAAATCTTCAGAATAAGCCTTGGACTTCCGTTCTTTTTGCATTCTTGATCTTTTGACTTCGTCTTTTGTCTTTTTCTTCAATAAACGCCCGTGAAAGACCGTGTTTTCTTCCCTTTTCACATTTTGACCCTGAAACACAAATAAAAACACAAACCACGCATAATTCTGCCATTTACGACATAAAATATACGTTTAGGTCCCGTTTTAATGTAATTAAGTGGTAGAAAAGATGGGTGTTTTCACACCTATCAAATCCCCTACACTTAACTATTGCAATGCCCTCATGCAATGCTTAGTAATAAAGCAAGGTTTACACTTTCCATCATAATCAACCTACCTTGGCCTTTATTAAACAACTAAGGAAAATCAAAAAGATAGAAAATAACAAGATGCAACAAGGAAGAAACTTGTAAAGAAATCTAAGACTTACCTTAGGGCTTGTATGTCATGAATGTTTATCACCCTCAAGTTTCACGTTCCCCATGCCAAGCTTAAAAACAAGATCATTGTTAGTACAAGTTAGCATAACAAACATTTACTCATGTGGTTCAATTAATCACTTAAACTCCCTAATTCCTACGGATATCTCTTATATTTTATTGATGTCTTGAATGATCACGAGGATGCATTGTTGACTAATTTCGATAATTTATTTAGGCTGAAAGCAAAGTAGGACGATTTGATCAATAGTTAGCTAAAGGACAAAATCTCTTAAAACTGCTTCTCGGGATATCAAAAAGTTCATATCTTGGCATAACTCGGTTCACGATTTGAGACCTTTCTCGGGCCGATATTTGGCATGTATAATGTAGATATTTTTACTCGTTGAAAAGTTCGTTCTCGGTGTCTCTTCGAATTGATTTCCGGTTAATTGTGTGAGATTAGTTGTTCTTGGTGAAACAAATATTTTTGGTTTTGGAAAAATAAATGAGCACGACTTAATAATAAATGACGAGAAATTAACACTAAAACAAGTTAAAATGTAAACGGTGCGATATTTAAAACTTTGAAAATAAATGACGAGAAATGAAAGGACGTAAAATTAAAACTTAACAAAAAGTAAATGATGCAAACCAAAAATTAAACTAAAAGGAAAGCAAATAAAAATTCAAATAAAGAAAAAAGTGAGAAAAATAAAGCTTGAAAATAAAAGACAAAAAATACTTAAACAGAAAAACCACAAAGAAAATTAGACAGAAACCTTCATTCGGAAGTTTTGAACTTCAGAATGAAGAACCCTTGATCCGGAACTTTCAAAGTTCCAAATGAAGCCCTTGATCCGGAACTTTTTAGAGTTCCGAATGAAGCACTTGATCCGAAAGTTTTAGACTTCCGAATGAAGACCCTTTGATCCGGAACTTTCAAAGTTCCGAATGAAACACCCTTGATCCGGAACTTCTTAAGACTTCCGAATGAAGGAATGTTGACCCGGAACTTTCAATGTTCCGAATGAAACACCCTTGATCCGGAACTTTTAAGACTTCCGAATGAAGGGTCATTGATCCGGAACTTCTGGGAATACAGTAACAGAAACCAACAAAATGAAGAACAGGGGGATACAGTAAACGCGATTTATCCTCAAATTAATCAAAATCAAACAAAAGATTAAACCAAAACAACCAATAAGCATCAACTAACAATAATCAATCAAAACAAATCATCAAAACTAACAAACATAACCAAATTAATCAAAACCCACTTGATCAAAATCATAAAAACTCAAGAACATAAACAATGAAGATAAAGATCAAATCAAACAAGAAAGGTAGAAGGAGATAAATCAAAAGCTTAATTAAAAAGTAAGGATTCAATAACAAAAGCTTAACCACAAATTAATCTAGAGAGAGAAAACATAAATCTAGAGAGAGAAACTACCTACTCCTAATCTAATCCTAAAAACTAACCCACCCTCTCACAACAAGTGAGGGTGGTATTTATAGGAGAGGGGAGTGGTTGGTGGCTTCCTCTTTCTTTCTTTCTTGGTCCTCGGTCTTTCAGTCTTCTTAAATTCTTCGACTTTTAAGACTTCGTCTCGGGATTTCTATGAACTCTTCTTGTAATTTTCTTCATAAATTAGACCTGAGTTCTTCGACTTTATTAAACTTTCGTCTATGAACTTTTTCTTCGATAAATCTTCAGAATTGGTCTTGGACTTCTGTTCTTTTTCCACTTTTGATCTTTCGACTTCGTCTTTTGTCTTTTTCTTCAATAAAAGCCCGTGAAAGCCGTGTTTTCTCCACTTTTCACCTTCTCGACCCTGAAACACAATAAAAACACAAACCACGCATAATTCCGCCATTTACGACATAAAATATACGTTAGGTCCCGTTTTAATGTAATTAAGTGGTAGAAAAGATGGGTGTTTTCACACCTATCAAATCCCCTACACTTAACCATTGCAATGCCCTCATGCAATGCTTAGTGATAAAGCAAGGTTTACACTTTCCATCATAATCAACCTACCTTGGCCTTTATTAAACAACTAAGGAAAATAAAAAAGATAGAAAATAACAAGATGCAACAAGGAAGAAACATGTAAAGAAATCTAAGACTTACATTAGGGCTTGTGTGTCATGAATGTTTATCACCCTCAGGTTTCACGTTCCCCATGCCAAGCTTAAAAACAAGATCATTGTTAGTACAAGTTAGCATAACAAACATTTACTCATGCGATTCAATTAATCAGTTAAACTCCCTTATTCCTATGGGTATCTCTTATGTTTTATTGATGTCTTGAATGATCGATGCATTGTTGACTTATTTCGATAATTTATTTAAGCTGAAAGCAAAGTAGGACGATTTGATCAATAGTTAGCTAAAGGACAAAATCTCTTAAAACTGCTTCTCGGGATATCAAAAAGTTCATATCTTGGCATAACTTGGTTCACGATTTGAGACCTTTCTCAGGCCGATATTTGGCATGTACTTCATACTTCATATCTTGAGAGACGTGCTTGAGATAATGGTCTTCTCATCGTTCATAGAGTTTCTTCACTTGGAGACTTTTGAGAGGTACTCCAACTTTGTTGACCACGACTTCATGATTATTTCTTCAATCTCTATTTGAGATTTTGAGATACAACGATCCGCCTCCTTTTCGGACTTGGATCTATTTATCCTCATACCTTGTTAGGGTCTTTTCGGATAGACTTCTCCATGATCTTTATGGGAGTTGATTGCTTTTCGTCGTGAGTCTTGATCCTTCATATTGATTTCGGGAATAATGCTTTTCACATCACTTTGGATCTTCAGAAATAAAATGGAATCCTCATGCCTTGTTAGGGCCTTTTTGGACTCGCCAATCTTCGCGCCCCGCTTCATAAGTTATGCCTTGGCTATGAACTCTCGTCATTACCGAGCAACTTTTAAACGATCTTGGGCTAGAAGCTAAGTAACTTTTCAAATCGTACGACCTTACTTATTGCAGATAATTTATTAGCAAGTGATGGGAGAAAAAGATCATAATTAACTCGCATAAGTTAATGAGAGAATACCAAACTTGTAGCCAACTCTATCATTTCTCGTTCTCCACAATTTAAAATCTCAAGGAATGAGACTCGTGGATACTTAGCCTAATAAACCAATTAAGGTCTACATGGTTAAGGATACTAGCTAGAGTGAACTTGGATAAGTAAACTCGGGTTGAGTCAAAATATTCACAACGGGCCTAATATATCTAAGATATCTAAACTTGCTAAAACCATTTTATTAAAATGCTTAGAAAGTAACAAAAATAAAGGAGACTACAACTAGGCCAAAATAGATTAAAAATTTTGAAAAATGTCGAAAAATTGATTTTCCGGTTAAAATGAGGGCAAATACCAGGAAAAGACCACTTAACTTCGATAGAAGTCTCCCCTACACTTAATATAAACATTGTCCTCAATGTTTAAGCATGTGGGAGTAAACTCTCCTACACTTAGGACATTGTGCACTTTGTTTAAATCTCGTTAAGGAAAAGACAACTAAAGAGATTCCTATTTTAATATTGAGAAATATAAAATAGTGAATCGAAAAGAGTTTAGGATAGAACCGGGAAGAAGGGAACACGGAATCACGGTTCGTCAAAAGTCATCAAGAGTGTGTCTTTGAAGCTCTAATCCCTGCACATGATAAGAAAGAAAACAAGAAACACCACGGGGCTCCCCCTACACTTATGGTGAAAATAGATAGATAATTGGGTTGCCTCCCAAAAAGCGCTTGTTTTTGTTGACCGAGTCACGAGCCTGACTCGTCGCCGAATTAAATGGTCCATGGGGAAACCTCGAATGTGATACCGGGATCAAAGACCTTGTCCTCGTTCCCGGTTGACATCAACAAAGGAGAGGCGGGGGGATAAGTCTTGAAAGGGAGAAAGGTCCTTTCAACATACGTATAGTATGTGAATTCAAGATCCACGGGAGGTGGGTTAGGTATAGTAATCACATTATCCTCCCCCAAAGACAATAGATGATGAGCAAGCGGCAAAGCCGTATTGTTATCAATATCACCTCCCGGGTCAAAGCAGTCATCCTCCGAAATAATGGCTAAAGGGGAGGATGAAACGTGCTCGGGAGGGGGACTTTGGTCAATACTTTCCTGCAGCAAATTAACAAAAATAATGTCCCCCTCCGTGTCAGAGTCATCAATACCTGGAGGAATGGAGTGGATATCGATTTCTTCCAGCAATGGGTCATTATCTTCAACGGGAGGAATAGATGGAGGTAAAGACTTGGAAAGAGAAGGAGAAGTCAACGCTTCGATTTGAGCAATAAGAAGGTGTACTTTCCGTAATCCATCGCGAAGAAGCACGTCTTCTACCTCATACACAAGATCATGTTCATCGGTGAACTGCTCATAAACCGGAGAGAATAAATCGTCATTTTCTGCATCTCCCGGTGGAGATTGAGAAATTTCAAAAGTGAAATTCTCATAGCAGAGAGAAGAATCATCATCACTAGGATCGACCGCTTTCGTAAGAGCAACGTCGTCCTCAGGCTCCATAGCAGGTAAGTCACAAACCTCATCATCCAATACTTTGGCGAGACCAACATCACTAAGCTCATGCAACGAATCTAGATCCTTAGACGCAGTAGGAACATCGAGAGTAGGAGCAGCAACTTCAGAAGATGAGTTGAAAGTGCATACAGCATCATCGTCATCATCATCATAATAGTATTGACGCACAAGCGGAGGGGTATAATCACTAAGATTAGATACTTGCTCTTGTTGCAGTCGCTTGTCCTCGTCCCTAAGTTCTTTAAGCAAAACAACGGCTTCTTGAAGTTGCAAAACAATGGAGTGTGTTTCTTCATTCAAGGTAGTGAGTTGTGGGTCAAGATTAATTTGCTGAGAGGATTGATGATTGAGGGTGTGATGTGGGGGCTCAAAGTGTTAAAAACCTGAATTATAGCAAGGTTGTGGCTCATAGTTGTTCATCGGTTGAGAATAATTAGAAACCGGGTTTGGTTCATAATAATCCATAGGTGAAGAAAACTGAGGACACGGATTTGGCTCATAACAATTCAGTGGTTGACAATAATAGGTATCGTGAGGACCCCCACAGTTGTTGCAAACCGGGTATGGAGAAAAATCAAGTGCGTCGTGTGGATAGCTATTATCATTGTCATAATTGTACCCCGGTTCTTGCCCGTGACCATACGGGTATCGAACCGGGCACGAAACATGCCAATGAGAATCGCTTCCACAATAGATGCACGGGGGAACAGGAGGAGGTGGGTTCAAAAAGTACGAATTAGTCGAGTTGCACAAAGGACAAAATCCGAATAGGAATTGTGTATTGTCGAGATCGTTTCCACACCGCTCACATGTGCACCATTGGCAAGAGTTGTTCCCAGATAATTTTTTCCCACACCGGACGCAATGGACATAAAAATCCATGAAGAAAGATAGATAAGCAAGAAGAATATTTTTGGTGCAAAACTTTGAAAAAGAAATGCTTTTTATGATTTTTCAAATGTTTTTGGATTTTTGAAAATTGTTGGACACGAAAAATAACGTTCACAAGTGAACGGATCCCAAAATCCAACGCGTCACTCACAAAAAACCTTCGATCTTCACGAAAAGAGCCGGCAGCGACGCCATTTTAATGTAGATATTTTTACTCGTTGAAAAGTTTGTTCTCGGTGTCTCTTCGAATTGATTTCCGGTTAATTGTGTGAGATTAGTTGTTCTTGGTGAAACAAATATTTTTGGTTTTGGAAAAATAAATGAGCATGACTTAATAATAAATGACGAGAAATTAACACTAAAACAAGTTAAAATGTAAACGGTGCGATATTTAAAACTTTGAAAATAAATGACGAGAAATGAAAGGACGTAAAATTAAAACTTAACAAAAAGTAAATGATGCAAACCAAAAATTAAACTAAAAGGAAAGCAAATAAAAATTCAAATAAAGAAAAAAGTGAGAAAAATAAAGCTTGAAAATAAAAGACAAAAAATACTTAAACAGAAAAACCACAAAGAAAATTAGACAGAAACCTTCATTCGGAAGTTTTGAACTTCTGAATGAAGAACCCTTGATCCGGAACTTTTAAAGTTCCAAATGAAGCCCTTGATCCGGAACTTTTTAGAGTTCCGAATGAAGCACTTGATCCGGAAGTTTTAGACTTCCGAATGAAGACCCTTTGATCCGGAACTTTCAAAGTTCCGAATGAAACACCCTTGATCCGGAACTTCTTAAGACTTCCGAATGAAGGAATGTTGACCCGGAACTTTCAATGTTCCGAATGAAACACCCTTGATCCGAAACTTTTAAGACTTCCGAATGAAGGGTCATTGATCCGGAACTTCTGGGAATACAGTAACAGAAACCAACAAAATGAAGAACAGGGGGATACAGTAAACGCGATTTATCCTCAAATTAATCAAAATCAAACAAAAGATTAAACAAAACAACCAATAAGCATCAACTAACAATAATCAATCAAAACAAATCATCAAAACTAACAAACATAACCAAATTAATCAAAACCCACTTGATCAAAATCATAAAAACTCAAGAACATAAACAATGAAGATAAAGATCAAATCAAACAAGAAAGGTAGAAGGAGATAAATCAAAAGCTTAATTAAAATGTAAGGATTCAATAACAAAAGCTTAAACACAAATTAATCTAGAGAGAGAAAGCATAAATCTAGAGAGAGAAACTACTTACTCCTAATCTAATCCTAAAAACTAACCCACCCTCTCACAACAAGTGAGGGTGGTATTTATAGGAGATGGGAGTGGTTGGTGGCTTCCTCTTTCTTTCTTTCTTGGTCCTCGGTCTTTCAGTCTTCTTAAATTCTTCGACTTTTAAGACTTCGTCTCGGGATTTCTATGAACTCGTCTTGTAATTTTCTTCATAAATTAGACCTGAGTTCTTCGACTTTATTAAACTTTCGTCTTTGGACTTTTTCTTCGATAAATCTTCAGAATTGGTCTTGGACTTCCGTTCTTTTTCCACTTTTGATCTTTCGACTTCGTCTTTTGTCTTTTTCTTCAATAAAAGCCCGTGAAAGCCGTGTTTTCTCCACTTTTCACCTTCTCGACCCTGAAACACAATTAAAACACAAACCACGCATAATTCCGCCATTTACGACATAAAATATACGTTTAGGTCCCGTTTTAATGTAATTAAGTGGTAGAAAAGATGGGTGTTTTCACACCTATCAATGTACTTCATACTTCATATCTTGAGAGACGTGCTTGAGATAATGGTCTTCTCATCGTTTATAGAATTTCTTCACTTGGAGACTTTTGAGGGGTACTCCAGCTTTGTTGACCACGAATTCATGATTATTTCTTCTATCTCTAATTGGGATTTTGAGATACAACGATCCGCCTCCTTTTCGGACTTGGATCTATTTATCCTCATACCTTGTTAGGGTCTTTTCGGATAGACTTCTCCATGATCTTTATGGGAGTTGATTGCTTTTCGTCGTGAGTCTTGATCCTTCATATTGATTTTGGGAATAATGCTTTTCACATCACTTTGGATCTTCAGCAATAAAATTGAATCCTCATGCCTTGTTAGGGCCTTTTCGGACTCGCCAATCTTCGCGCCCCGCTTCATAAGTTATGCCTTGGCTTTGAACTCTTATCATTACCGAGCAACTTTTAAACGATCTTGGGCTAGAAGCTAAGTAACTTTTCAAATCGTACGACCTTACTTATTGCAGATAATTTATTAGCAAGTGATGGGAGAAAAAGATCATAATTGACTCACATAAGTTAATGAGAGAATACCAAACTCGTAACCAACTCTATCATTTCTCGTTCTCTACAATTTAAAATCTCAATGAATGAGACTCGTGGATGCTTAGCCCAATAAACCAATTAAGGTCTACACGGTTAAGGATACTAGCTAGAGTGAACTTGGATAAGTAAACTCGGGTTGAGTCAAAAAATTCACAACGGGCCTAATATATCTAAGATATCTAAACTTGCTAAAACCATTTTATTAAAATGCTAGAAAGTAACAAAAATAAAGGAGACTACAACTAGGCCAAAATAGATTAAAAATTTTGAAAAATGTCGAAAAATTGATTTTCCGGTTAAAATGAGGGCAAACGCAAGGAAAAGACCACTTAACTTCGATAGAAGTCCCCCCTACACTTAATATAAACATTGTCCTCAATGTTTAAGCATGTGGGAGTAAACTCCCCTACACTTAGTACATTGTGCACTTTGTTTAAATCTCGTTAAGGAAAAGACAACTAAAGAGATTCCTATTTTAATATTGAGAAATATAAAATAGTAAATCGAAAAGAGTTTAGGATAGAACCGGGAAGAAGGGAACACGGAATCACGGTTCGTCAAAATTCATCAAGAGTGTGTCTTTGAAGCTCTAATCCCTGCACATGATAAGAAAGAGAACAAGAAACACCAACGGGGCTCCCCTACACTTATGATGAAAATAGATAGATAATTGGGTTGCCTCCCAAAAAGCGCTTGTTTTTGTTAACCGAGTCACGAGCCTGACTCGTCCCTGAATTAAATAGTCCATGGGGAAGCCTCGAACGTGATACCGGGATCAAAGACCTTGTCCTCGTTCCCGGAGGACATCAACAAAGGAGAGGCGGGGGGATAAGTCTTGAAAGGGAGAAAGGTCCTTTCAACATACGTATAGTATGTGAATTCAAGATCCACGAGAGGTGGGTTGGGTATAGTAAGCACATTGTCCTCCCCCAAAGACAATGGATGCTGAGCAAACGGCAAAGCCGTAATGGTATCAATCATAGCATAATCAATGTCACCTCCCGGAGCAAAGCACCCATCCTCCGTGATAGTGGCTAAAAGGGAGGATGGAAGGTGCTCGGGAGGGGGACTTGGGTCAATACTTTCCTGCAGCAAATTATCAAAAATAATGTCCCCCTCCGTGTCAGAATCATCAATACCTGGAGGGATGGAGTGGATATCGATTTCTTCCAGCAATGGGTCATTATCTTCAACGGGAGGAATAGATGGAGGTAAAGACTTGGAAAGAGAAGGAGAAGTCAACTCTTCGATTTGAGCTATAAGAAGATGAAATTTCCATAATCTATCTCGAAGAAGCACGTCTTCCACCTTATCCACAAGATCATGTTCATCGGTGAACTTTTCGTAAACCGGAGAGAATAAATTGTCATCGCCCGCATCTCCCGGTGGAGAATGAGAAATTTCAAAAGTGAAATTCTCATAGCAGAGAGAAGAATCGTCATCACTAGGATCGACCTCTTCCGTAAGAGCAACGTCGTCCTGAAGCTCCATAGCAGGTAAGTCACAAACCTCATCATCCAATAATTTGTCGAGACCAACATCACTAAGCTCATGCAACGAATTTAGATCCTTAGGCGCAGTAGGAACATCGAGAGTAGGAGCAGTAACTTCAGAAGATGAGTTGAAAGTGCATACAGCATCATCGTCATCATCATCATAATAGTATTGATGCACAAGAGGAGGGGTATAATCACTAAGATTAGATACTTGCTCTTGTTGCAGTCGCTTTTCCTCTGCCCATGCTTCTTTTGTAAGAACAACGGCTTCTTGAAGTTGCAGAATGATGGAGTGTAGTTCGTCATTCAAAGTAGTGCGTTGTGGGTCAAGATTGATTTGTTGAGAGGATTGATGATTGAGGGTGTGATGTGGGGGCTCAAAGTGTTGTAAACCTGAATTATAGCATGGTTGTGGCTCATAGTAGTTCATCGGTTGGGAAGAATTAGAAACCGGGTTTGGTTCATAATAATTCATCGGTGAAGAAAACTGAGGACCCGGATTTTGCTCATAATGATTCATTGGTTGACAATAATAGGTATCGTGAGGACCCCCACAGTTGTTGCAAACCGGGTATGGAGAAAAATCAGGTGCGTCTTGTGGATAGCTATTATCATTGTCATAATTGTACCCCGGTTCTTGCCCGTGACCATACGGGTATCGAACCGGGCATGAAATATGCCAATGAGAATTGCTTCCACAATAGATGCATGGGGGAACAGGAGGAGGTGGGTTCAAAAAGGACGAATTAGTCGAGTTACACAAAGGACAAAATCCGAATAGGAATTGTGTATTGTCGAGATCGTTTCCACACCGCTCACATGTACACCATTGACAAGAGTTGTTCCCAGATAATTTTTTCCCACACCGGACGCAATGGACATAAAAATCCATAAAGAAAGATAGATAAGCAAGAAGAGTATTTTTGGTGCAAAACTTTGAAAAAGAAATGCTTTTTAAGATTTTTCAAATGTTTTTGGATTTTTGAAAATTTTGGACACGAAAAATAACGTTCACGAGTGAACGGATCCCAAAAGCCAACGCGTCTCTCACAAAAAACCTTCGATTTTCACGAAAAGAGCCGGCAGCGGCGCCATTTTAATAACAGGGTTTTACTAGTTGAAAAAGTTCATTTTCTCGGTATCTTCTCGAATTGATCTCTGGCTAATTGTGCGACTCAGTTGTTCTTGGTGAATCAAATAAAAGAGTTGTCGTTGTCTAAAACTAATTTAAAATGAAAACTTGAAACAAATAAAAAATAAAGTAAAGACAGTAAAAAGAAACAATGAAAGATAAAATCTTGGCGAAAAGTAAATTACGAGAAAATTAAAAGGTAAATAAAGTAAATGATGCAAATCAAAACTTAAACTAAAAGGAAAGCAAATAAAAAATAAAAATTCAAATAAAGAAAAAGGCGGGAAAAATAAAACTTGAAAATAAAAGACAAAAACTTAAAAAGAAAAACAAACAAAAAACTGACAGAAACCTTGATTCGGAAGTTTAAAACTTCCGAATGAACTGGCTTGATCCGGAACTTCTAATGTTCCGAATGAAACAATCTTGAGTCGGAACTCCATGATTCGGAACTTCATTCGGAAGTTCATCCGGAACTTCGTTCGGAAGTTTCATCCGGAACTTTAAAACTTACGGATGAAGCTTGCTTCACTCGGAACTTTTTGACTTCCGGATGAAGCTTGCTTCACTCGGAACTTTTTGACTTCCGGATGAAGCTTGCTTCACTCGGAACTTTTTGACTTCCGGATGAAGCTTGCTTCACTCGGTACTTTGTTGATCCGGAACACTTCCGGATGAAGCTTGACTCGGAACTTCTAAAGTTCCGAATGAACCCTCTTGATCCGGAAGTTTCCTGGGAATGATAAGATACAGAAACAACTCCCCCGAAGAACAGGGAGATACAGTAAACACGATTCTATCCTCAAATTAATCAAAATCAAACAAAAGATTAAACCAAAACAACCAATAAGCATAAACTAACAATAATCAATCAACACAAATCATCAAAACTAACAAACATAACCAAATCAATCAAAACCCACTTGATTGAAATTAAGAAAACTCAAGAACACAACATCAAATCAAAAGCAGAAATTAAGCAAGAAAGGAAGAAGATGATAAATTAAAAGCTTAATCAAAAAGTAAGGATTCAATAACAAAAGCTTAAACACAAATTAATCTAGAGAGAGAAAGCATAAATCTAGAGATAGAGACTACACTACTCCTAATCTAATCCTAAAACTAACCAACCCTCTCACAACAAGTGAGGGTGGTATTTATAGGAGAGGGGAGTGGTTGGTGGCTTCCTCTTTCTTTCTTTCTTTCTTGGTCCTCAATCTTTCAGTCTTCTTAAATTCTTCGACTTTTAAGACTTCGTCTCGGGATTTCTTTGAACTCGTCTTGTAATTTCTTCATAAGTTAGACTCGAGTTCTTCGGCTTTATTAAACTTTCGTCTTTGGACATTTTCTTCGATAAATCTTTAGAATAAGCCTTGGACTTCCGTTCTTTTTGCATTCTTGATCTTTTGACTTTGTCTTTTGTCTTTTTCTTCAATAAACGCCCGTGAAAGACCGTGTTTTCTTCCCTTTTCACATTTTGACCCTGAAACACAAATAAAAACACAAACCACGCATAATTCCGCCATTTACGACATAAAATATACGTTTAGGTCCCGTTTTAATGTAATTAAGTGGTAGAAAAGATGGGTGTTTTCACACCTATCATTACTTATGTGCAATGTCGTTATTATGCAACAAACCAACGTAGCGACATGCTAGAAGAGACGGTTGAGTGTTTAAAGGGAACATGATGCATTTTCAAGGATATAACAAAGTAAATTCCCAATACTCTTCCCAATTCGTCAAAATGATGAAAGGTGTAGTAATGAACTATTAAAATTTGGTATTTACCTTGCTGTTCTATGTGGTGTAGCTTAACCAAGGTACACACTTAAGTACCAACATATAACTAATCCATTATAACTCTTTCATTGATTTCAAAAGTTGGATACTTCATTTCTAAGAAAGCATTTTTTAGATTAAAATTTAAGACCATGGGCGATCTTTGTCACCACAAGCCAATATATATCCCGAGCCTAATGTGTGATTACCGAACTCCCTGTACCAAGAGAATTAAACAAATAAGTAATACGTAGTATAAAATAATTTTGAGGATTTTACTTTTATGATTGTGCGTTAGCAAAAATGTAATTATAATAATTCTGGTCTACATATGTAGAAAAGGCAGATGTGGTACACGATATGTGACAGAAAAATTACTATATATTGCAAGAGAACTCGAAAGAGCTTTATTGTTTGAATTATACTTGCATATATGTATTAGGATTATGGTCGAGAAGCAGATGTGCAGTTTGTCACACCCCCAATTTATCAGAGTAATACAACACAATGGGGTGCGACGGTCATGACTATCACAAGACATAGATACAAAGAACGACTATTTAAAAGCTGTTTAATTTAATTAAAAGCATAAAACTTGTTTCGGAAGCGAATTTACATAAGATCATAATAAAAGATTGTTTCAAAAGACTTTAACATCGATCCAAATATCCATACACTAGTCACGACCATTTTTATTAAAAATCTCCCAAGCATAACTACGTCACTCCTCCGTCTTGATACCTGAGAAAAACATTGCTAAAGCGTCAACACAAAGGTTGGTGAGTTCATAGGTTTAGTTACAAAATTAATGTGATGAACCATAAGATTTGATCAGGCAACCGACATATAACCAAAACATGGCTATAATCAAAATAGTATACGTTTGTATTCCTACGCCTAAGCTCGTGACACCGAAGCGTTAACCAACCAACAAGATATAATGAGAGCCCGAGCAAATGCCTATCCCAAAGCATTCGTAACGACTCAAATGTAAGTGTATCTAATTTGGTCACACAACCAACATTAGATAGGGATGTCAATCCCAATAGATCTATCCATAACATTCGCGCTTACACAAAGTAATTAACGGTTCACGATAGTGGGCTAAAGCATCTAGGGATATCGCTACTTAGACATCATGTAGGCAAACGTATCAAGTTTTAGCACTTATGTTCATCCGTTTAAAACAAGCAATGTTCTCACCCCAAAATAGTTAAAACAATTAAAAGTGGGGCTATGAAACTCACCTCGATGAAGTAGTAAATATGATCAAGAAAGATAGCTCGGAAAAATCAACGCAAAACGATGCGCAAAGAATCTACTCGTAACCTAAGTAAAATATCTGTACTTAGGCTAAATACATGAAACAATATTGTACAATGCACTTGGTTGATAATTTATACTTGCTATAGATTTATAAAATGTTTTTATACATTTATCATGTTTGTCCATTTTAGTCACGGGGTCTACTTTGGGGTTTAATAACTCGTTATTTAATGGTCCGAAAAATAAACGAGTTTTTGCTATAAAAACTAGGCCGCGAGGTCTTCGATATTTGATAAATATCACATTTTTATGAAGTCTCTAAGTGCAGAAAAAGAATTAGCCAAAGTGGTTCACTTGCAACAAAATAAACAAGTAAAGTCTTATTATATTAAGAGTCAAACAAGCATTTTTAGAAATTAACTGTAGCTTCGTTACTCAATTTCAAGACAGACGAAAAGTTGCATTATAAACTAGGCCGTGTCGTCTTTAACAAGGTATTTTTATATCTTTAGGGCAAAGTCATTAAGTCGGTTAAAAATAGTCACGAAATAGAGTAATCGGGCCAAATTAACAACTACTATAATACTAGTCTTGCATTTTGTTTTTGGAATTGGACAAGTGACAACTTTAGGTTCATGTTTTATGTTCTACGCCCCACTACACGCCCCTTTTTATATACTAGTGTCCTTGTTCCTATTTTCCCTACCTTTTGTATATGTACTTTATTTTATTTCTCAAATTGGAATTTGCCTTTGTTGTTTGCTTACTGTTTCGACACAGGCTACTCAAAAGAAAAGAGATGGTCCCCTATTATACTATGTTAACACTACACATACATACATGTATCATGCATACCATTTTGCCTACTACATTGTTTATCATAAACACTATATGCATAGTATTTTCTACTTTTCATAAAGAGGCTAGTACTAGCTTTACCATACTTGTGCAATTATACAAAGACAGGATAGAAAGAGTGGTCCTCATTATGCATTCTTAACATTTACATATATAAACTTCACTGTACTTGTCTTTAGCTTCCTGGTCTCTTTTATACGCAAACACATAGTGTACATTTTATTCAAACAGTAAGTTCAAATAAGGAAAAAGGAAAATGTTGTTTGCTGTTTTTGGTTCACTGTTTCCGCAGGTGCAATAAGAAAGGAGGGAGTGGTTACTTCTATTTTCAATGTTTAAAATACAAACACATACAACGATTTATCTAGGTCCTTTCTCGCATCACATATCTTTACATGCAGATTCCAAGTAGTGTTCACACAATAGGATGGAAGTTCCAAATTACTAGTTCTCACATGAAATCATAGCTATCAAACATGCATACTGTTTTATTCTTCTACGTGGACATCTATACATACATAGTTTTTTTTCTTATTCTACATTGGCTTAGCTATTTCATAAGAATGGTAAGTATTAGTATAAGGTAAGTGGTTATCATTAGTTCTTCTGGCCACTGAGATTTACACACAACACATACACACATAACACATGAGAAAAACCCACATAGCTACTAGACATGAAAATCATACTTCTGCTTCTTTCCAGTCACGCATAGGATGCATACATAAAATCATGCATAACACATGCCCATATTTCCTTTCTTGATGTCCTAGTGTTTGTTTCTATCCACTGTTATCACACAGAAGGTACACACGCATACAAGAACGATCACATTAACATGTTTGACAAGGTCCTTGCGTTTTCTTCATGGTTGTTTACATACAATCATATTAGTTTGTTTCATACATTTTCTCTTTGCACAAAATCATACATCTATTTCTTGTTAAGTCATACTCACTTTGACATGCATGGTTCCTCCTAGGTCTAGCATATAATCGACACACTTGTGGCTTTACACACAATCACATTCATGGAGTATGAACAAAACTACGGGACCAAGGTCTCATATTTATATGTGTCCTGGGTTTTATTAGTACATACTAATCTTTCATTTCTTTCTAACTCTAACTCATTTGTGTCGAACTCATTTATGATCTTTTCATACAATCACACTTGTTTACTATGTAGGTTCATACTTTTTCATAAAATAACTAAGTTGGTCCATAGCTTATTCGTCTAGTTTGTTAATGGGTCTCTTTTTAGATGGGTTTGGTCATCAAATGATTATCACAGCAAACCCTATTCCGTGACTAGTTCAATGTAAGTTTTTAGTTCTCAAAAGTTTATAGCAAGTATATTATCAACCATTATGAGATGAACAAGGTACAAGAACTTACAAATGGTCCTAAGATAGTTTGAAGAAGATGGAATAACAACTAATAATCTTAACTCAAATGAACACCCTCGTCCAAACCCATCTTGATGTTCCTAGCTTGATTTTAGCAACCCGAACTTCCTGCTTACTAAGTTTTCTGCCGTGACTTAGTAGTATCAAATTTGTATATTTTCTTTGGTAGGTTTATGTTTGAAGTGTGTGAGGTTATGGAGATATGAGGGTTGTATTTATAGGCCAAGGAGTGAGTTTAGGGTTAAGTAAACTTAGTTAGGGTTTAGTTAGGAGTTCTTGTTAGTTTGTAACTAGGATTTTGCCAATGGGAACTAACATGGGAAATTGTATTGTGTTGGGGAAGAACACCCTTGTTGGGTTGCGTTTCTTGGCAGAAAAAAAGAATGGACTTGGTACAAATCTTGACCACATTTGAGAAAGTTGGTTGTAAGCTTAATGGTTTAAGGGAAAAACATGGAAGAAGCTTGTATTCGTTGGTTTATCAATGGAGAAAAGGGGACAAGAAGGACAAACAATAAATGGTTGAGTGTAGTACTAGGTTGGAGTTTGTGAGTTGCTCAAATACAAAATGGGGGTTTACATATTATAAAGGGGGCCGGTTTGCAAAGTGAAAAAGGAATGAAAAAGATTTAGTTTTTCTTTTATTTTGGTAAATTATTTGTTTGTATAATATGGTAATGAATGTTTATGTATTGTTTAAAAGTATATAGTAGTAATTTAACTAATTTAGTTTGAGGAGGAAAAGAAAAGGATATAGGTAATCTCTAAGTGTCTCGTAAGTATATTGGGTGAATTACCTATTTTCATGTTGAACCCAATTTTTCTAAATCACGTCGACATGAATAAGTATCGACTTCAAATAGAAATTTCTAACACGTGACGTAACGAATTATAGTCATTCAAGTAATATTTCATATGAAAGTCATTCTTAAAAATTTTAGATTCGTTCTCAAAATACGCGAAATCAATCGGGAACACCAATAGACACACAAGTCTAACCCGAACCATCGTGTTTCACATAAATTAAGTAGATTCAAAATTCACGTTTGTGACACAGTTAAGTGAAAGCAAACTTGTGGAGCAAAAGGAATTTAAGGCGGTAATTGAAGAAATAGATACTTCTGGCCCAGAACTGGAACTGGAAATGATTTTTTGTGACTTCATAAATGAAAAGATGATACCAGTATAAATGAAATCATTCTCAAGGTTCGTATCTTTAAAGCTTCTTTTCTGCTCAACACACTTTATGATTTCACCCGTGTTTATTAGTTGTTGTAAAATGGGTCGGATAAGGTAATGGGTTATCAAAATGAGTTATTTTAGTTTGGGTCATGCTGGGTTAGTTCGGAACATTTACTATATTAAAAGAAGTATTTACTTTGTCCGACATAATTACAAGATCAAGTTTTTGTAATTTCGGAAATCTTTTACTCATGTCCAGTTGCGTAATCCGAAGATAAAAACCACATCATAAAAGCCAATATAGGTTTTTCAGAAATATTTTAGAAGTTCAAGATTAATTTTTTAATTTCAATCATGTAAGTTTCTTGGGTAGAAACTTTTTAGTTCCTCAAATAGGAACTTGACCCTAACTAACCTTGAAGTGTTTACACTGAGTCCTAGAAAATCAAACTTAATATATTAAACTGGCTCAAATAATAGTCCATGAGAGTTATCATCATAATCCACTTATTTTCGTTTTAAGGTTCTATATCCATGCTTGAACTCGGATGCAAAAGGCTATTCTGAATATAGTTTAGATACACATCGAGGTCCAAATTGTTAATATGACACGAGGGGCCAATGATCAATCATAACATGAAAATTAACTACAATAAGATCACATCAGCTTTCCTGTTAGCTGTTTTCTTTGTAGGAAATGTGAACGTTAAACCAAAAAAGTAGACTACCTATGGTTGTTATAGCGGTGGCTGTTGGTGAGTGGATGAACTTTGTTATTCTACGACCCTAACTTTTGAAGAACATGCCCCTTCCATCTCCCAGGTACATTTTTTAACTGGCATTCACTTATCGCTTAAATGCTTTTAATATTTTCTCATATATGCAGATAAAAAATTCTGCGTTAACCTCACGTCTGATCACAAACCTCAACCATATGCTTTTGACCACAAAGTACTGCACCGGTTGACTCATTGTAAAAACAGGAAGATACAAACATTAACAAACATACAAGTAGGAAAACACAATTGTACCTGTACGTAGCCTGATCCACCATCCCAACCATCCTCGGGTTGTGATAAGACAGGTGCAACTGTAACTCCAGAATCAACCCGTGCTTTGAATCTATCATGTAATGGTTGATGACAGAGCAAGACCAGAATCATTCGGGAACAATACAATAGACAAGTAAAGATTTAAGATTTATAAAATAATTGATAAGGCATTACTTTTTTAAGTCATTAAGTTAAGCACTTCAATCCATGAATGGCGAAAAAAGAATATGAATCCAGTATATGTATAAATTTTTAGTAATGTCTACCCTTCCTCTCCTTATTTAAAAAAAAGACCTATTGGAAATCAGACACAATCAAAATCGAACCGTTCATATCTAAATGGGTTAAGTTGCAATCTCCTCTTTTATGTGTGCTTTAACTGGTCAACCAATTCACCCTGTCTTTATATGTTTTAGAGCTTCCGCACAACATTAAGATGCATGAGGTTTTGGGTTGAGCAAAGTGGTGCCTACTTAAATGTAAACAATTATATTTTAATAATAAAATTCTTAGATTTATTAAATAGAAATTTGTTGTCTAATGGCAATCTTACTCTTAAATTTTTCTTTCAGGTTGTTGGATTTCTAGGCGAATTAAAGTTGTGCAAGGATCAAACAATTGAAGAAGTGATGAAAGAATTTGACTATGATGGCGACACAAAAGTTACAGTGGATGAGTTTACTGACAGATTTATAAACGGCCTTGATGAGACTAAGAGTGCAGTAAGTAAACTGTATCTTTTCATTTAGTTACTGGAACGACTTATATCAAGTATGAAATCGATAGAATATTGCAATGGCGATCAATATGCTCAAAGACAGATTGCAGCTTTATGCGGTGTATAAAAACGACAATAAAGATTGGTTTTGGAAATGGAAAAAATGATTAAAACCCACTTAATGAAAGTTGCTGTAGATAGGGATTATTCTTCTAGAAGGAGTAGTAGTAATGAACCAACAGAGACTACTATGTTACCAGGATGTGATTACTATCATTGTTGAATTTAATGGAGTTTCCTAAAGAAGGTGCTCCTACTAGGGAAAAGATAAATGATACTTATTTGAATACTCTTGCTAATGCATGTTCTTGGATGATTTGTTTTTTCTGAATTTCTTTTTATAATATCTGGATGAGTAGATTTTTGTACTAAAACATGATGTTGTTTGTGAATTCGGATTAATTATTTTTTTTTCCTTATGATTGTTCTAATAAGAAGAACCATATAAGTAGCTTTAATTTGAGCAGTTCAGGAGATAGAGATGATGTCTCGATTCACTTATATCTTATTCTTAGGATTTTAGGGTATACAATAACATAGTTTTACCGTTATCTCAAATATGCACTTTGAAATAAGCAAGTCCCAACGTGTTTACTGAAAGAGAAATGATACATCCACCAAAAGTTTACACAAAATTATTCACACATACATGTGTCATCTAATTATGGTGGGTGAAAATGATGAAAGAGAAAACTACATGCATTATAATTGGTCAAACACATCTGTCATGTCATTATGTGGATAATTTTGTGTAAACTTTTGGCGGATGTAGTATTTCTCTTACTGAAAACTTCTTACTATACGATAATAAGTAGAAAATATAAGCAATATCAAATTCCCAGCCTTGCATGAGCATTGAAAATGGTATATCTGCAACAACTTACGATCACCTGAGACTCAGTTGGACACGTTATGATCCAACTTACACATTAGTACTCCAATGTAGATATAAAAACATGGACAAAACGGAAGCTGCACTAAACCACATCAGATTAAAGAGGTTTAGAAGCATATGCTGCGTTTTCTGTCCGATTAAATATCTATATACCTGATACATAAATTGGAAACCTCAACTTTTTTTAATATTTGCTGTGTTTCAATATGTCTTTAGTCAACATTTAGATTCTAGAACTCATGGACATTTTTTTGTGGTGGAAAATAGGGCATACATTTTATGATATATATAGTTGTATTAGGATTTGATGGTCACAGGTTTGTGATATTTCAATGTTTTGAAACCCGGATCGACCCGGCCAGTTCAACCGGTTGAACCGGTTCCAGCCAGAAAAACGGGTCAAATTGACTCGGGTCTTATATATTAGAAACTCGGTGTGACCCACCAGGTTTGAAGCGACCCGGGTTGACCCGGTTTGTGAAAACCGGTCGGGTTTTGATTTTTTCGTTTATTTTTTATTTTTTTGTGTTATTTTCGCGATTTAATTATGTATTTACAACATAACTTTGTTTTTATATGTTTATATTTGTTAGTAAATGGGATTTAGGCCAAATATGTGAAATATTTATGATTTTTATATAAATATTTTTTGTGATATTAAAAATATATATATAACTTTTTTATGAAAAACCGGGTCGAAACGGTGGTCAAACCGGTTGAACCGGTGACCCGATGGCTCGACCGGGTCGATTCAAGACCCGGGTTTCAAAACACTGGATATTACTATTAACAAATTTCAAGGTAATCGTTCGAAAAAAAAATTCAAGGTAATACTTAATATTTATTATTTTCCTCTCATTACGATCTATATTTGTTTGTTTTCGTGTATGAAATCAAATTAATATGATATTTTTATTAGAAAATGAATATAAAGGTAGTATCACTATTCATTAATTCTTGCAGATGTCGATCATAATCTTTTGAATGGACGGCTACCAAGAAGATGCACCAACGAGAAGTACCACTCACTACTCCGAATAAGCTCCGTTTAGATTTCACTCAAGAATACTTATTTTTTGCACATCACTGTTTTCATTGATACTTTTCAGTGTCAAACCCTATATGATCAAACCATATCCAAAATAATATAAATCTAACAAACTATTTTCAAACTCTAAGGTGCCGTTTGGTTGGGGCATATTGGAGGATATTGGGGGATATTCAAAATTTTGATATTTTAATTTCCCTCAAATATTGTGTTTGGTATAACTAACGTAGGAATTTAAAATTCCCCGAATTCCCAAAATGAAGGTTATTGAAATTACTCCAAAAAGTGAGGAATTTTAATTTACTTGAAAATTTTATTTTATAAATTTTTTTCTAATCATTTTTATTCGGGTTTTTATGTTTATATAAAAAATTATAAAATTTAAAAAATTTATATAAAAATTATTTTTTTTATTTTTACTCTTTTAAATAGCAAAAATAAAAATTATATTAAAAATTTATAGAAATTTTTTATAAAATTTAAAGAAATTTTTAATAAAGTTTATAGGAGTTTTTTACAAAATTTATATAAATTCTATAAAAAATTATTGATTTTTTTATAAAAATTATAAATTTTTTTTTAAAAATTTATATAAGTTTTTATAAAGTTTATTGAATTTTTTTATAAAATTTATATAAATTTTTTATAAACTTTTTATTAATTTTTTATAAAAATTTTATAAACTTTATATAAATTTTTTATAAAATTTATATAATTTTTTTATAAAAAATTATAAAAAACTATATAAATTTTTTTATAAAATATATATAAAAAGTTAAAATTCGATTATTAATTTTTCAATAAAATTTTTATAAAAAATATTTATTCGTTAATTGTTTAATACAAATTCAAGAGTTCAAAATATTACAAAATTCTGTCAACCAAACAGGATTAGACATTTTAAATTCTAGAATTTTAAATTCTTAGGAATTTTAATTTACTAGATATTAGAATTCCAAAATTTTAAAATCTTGAAGTTGTGTATTTTGAAATTAATTGTTGCCTTATAGAAATTATTTTGTTAATTTGTTATTTATTATTAGTAAATAATTTTTTATTATAATTGTATATATGATTGTGTCGTTTTTAAGTTATGATTTAGCAGTGTATATATTTACGTTTTTTATTTTATTATTTTTATAAGAAAATTTTATTTTGTAATTATAAAGCTGTGTAAGGGTTCTTTTAAAAAAATCAAGGCTCTAAAATTGTAATAAGATAAATATAACATAAAAATTAGAACACATCCATTGCATTTTATGCGAATACGATGGTACACCATAAATATTCACCAGTTACATAAAAGATTGATAAATGATATAAAATTAAAATATTACATTAACCAAAACTCCATTAAACAACAAATTATATATAAATCAATGCATCGTTGATACTCTTTTAATACACCTTAATGAGCTTCATAACCAAGTTACAATTGTTTAGGGTCTGTTTAGTTGTGGAGAACTTTTCATATTTTTCTGTTTCTAAATTTCAGAAAAGGGAATAATTTTCTATTCTAGAGAAAGGTTAAAAAATTTGAAAAGTTGTTTACATGAAATTATAATTTTAATTTTCCAAATTTTATTTCATTTAACGAATAGTTGACAAAAACTTAAAAGACTGAAGAAAACGTAAAAAATTTACGAGAACGTAAAAAAACTGACGAAGATGTAAATAACTGGGGAAACTTAAGTTTACGTTTTCGTCATTATTTTAACGTTTTCGTCAATAATTTTACGTTTTCGTTAGTGATTTTAGGTTTTCGTCAGTAATTTTACGTTTTCATCAGTAATTTACGTTTTCGCAGTAATACTACGTTTCGTCAGTAAATTTACGTTTTACTCAGTATTTTTACGTTTTCGTCAGTAAATTTACGTTCTGGTCAGTAATTTTACGTTTTCGTCATTACTTTTAAATTATTGTCAAGAATTTTACTTTTTTCGTCAGTAATTTTACGTTTTCATCAGTAATTTTACGTTTTCGTCAGTAATTTTACGTTTTTGTCAGTAAATTTACGTTTTTGTCAATAAATTCACGTTTACTGACGAAAACGTAAAAATACTGACGAAAACGTAAATTTACTGACAAAAACATAAATTTACTAACGAAAACGTAAGTTTACTGGCGAAAACATAAGTTTACTGATGAAAACGTAAGTTTAATGACGAAAAAGTAAAATTACTAACGAAAACATAAAATTACTGACGAAAATGTAAAATTACTAACGTGACGAAAACGTAAAAATATTAACAAAAACTTAAATTTACGGACGAAAAATTAAAATTACTGACGAATGTAAGTTTACTGGCGAAAACGTAAGGTTACTGATGAAAACGTAAGTTTAATGACGAAAACGTAAAAATACTGACAAAAATTTAAATTTACTGACGAAAACATAAAATTACTGACGAAAAAGTTAAATTATGGACGAAAACGTTAAATTACTGACGAAAATGTAACAATACTGTTAAAAAAGGTAAAAGTTCTAACGAAAATGTAAATTTAGTGAAGAAAATGTAAAAATACCGATGAAACGTAAACATATTAATGAAAAACATAATAATGACGAAAACGTGAAAAATTTGACAAAACTAATTTGTTTTTTAAAAAATGTAAAAAAGTGACGAAAACGTAAAATAAGATTAAAAAAGATATGGGAATATGTGTTATTCCACAAAAAGGTGAAGATTGGCAGGAACACCTTAACCCCGGGTGCCTTTTGACACCAGCCATTGTCCACCCACAGGGAATATGTATTATTATTATTGGGAAAAGAAACAGAAAAGTGTAATATAAAGTTTTCTAAGTTTCTATATAAAATTAGAAAATAAAATATGTATTGATTTTTGAAAAATATAGATAAAAAATGAAACTAAATGAGTTTTCTATTTTTTTTTTATTTCAAATAAATTTTTTCTAAGAAAGTGTTATTTTACATCTGTGACTTCTTTTCTCAGAAAGTAAGACAATGACATATACCTATCGGTGCATGCAGCCTCATTAAAATATATATCCTAACACTAAAATTGCCTATTTGCTTTTAAGTGGTTCGGATAGAGATTATTCATACAATCAATGAATACTTATGAGCTTTCTGAGTCTCTTTAGACAATTCTGCAACGCACATCATCGTTCACAATAAGTTTCGAACCAAGTTTGATAAAAAAAACATCATATTTAGCGCTTCTTACATAAAAACTTAATAATATAACTAATGTAAAAAATTGAAAACATTTCCACTAGGTTTAAAAATTATAATTTAGCAACAACAATTATTAGCTAAATAAATAAATTAACAAAAGTTAAGGCCAAACATTATCTTAGGTTGGTTTGATTCTACAAAGTGCGATCATTCGAATACAAAATTAGAAACAACTTGCCAAAATAAAACATGTAAAAATAAATCATAAGTCATACCCGCCCATCGGGCGGGTTTTGCAACTAGTATATATATATATATATATATATATATATATATATATATATATATATATATATATATATATATATATATATATATATATATATATATATATATATATATATATATATATATATATATATATATATATATATATATATATATATATATATATATATATATATATATATATATATATATATATATATATATATATATATATATATATATATATATATATATATATATATATATATATATATATATATATATATATATATATATCTATAATATATATATAGGGCTAACTTTGACTAGGAAAATAGATAGGTGCCACCTCATATCCTATGTGGCATTATCTCATTGGCTATACTTGTATTTCATTTATTTTAGAAAGTGTATCATTAGCTGTGATTATCACCAATTTTGAAATTTATTTTCAAAATAAGATATATTATACGTTTATTGGCAAAAGTTATTTTGCAAACTTGTTTTTTCTAAGAAACCAAGAGACTCATCTTAACCATTGATTCACCTTTCATCCAATGGCTAGGATTAATCTAAGATTTAATCAAAAAAACGTTAAAATATGTTTTTTTTTATTTTTTTTTATGAACGGCAATTTTTTTTTTTTCGAGCGGAATTTTTTTCTTTTCGAGCGGAATTTTTTTTTTTTCGAGCGGAATTTTTTTTTTTAGCGGAATTTTTTTTTTCGAGCGGAAAAAAATACACAGTTAACACCGAAATATTATCTTATCATAATTATTATATTGACCCTTATATCTAGATATACTTTATATATATCTAGATATACTTTATATATATCTAGATATACTTTTTATATATCCAGATATAATTTGTATATATGTAGATATACTTTATATATATTTGATCATAATTATTAAATTGACTTTATATCTAGATATAAAGTAGCATTAAAAAAGTTAAAAAGATATATCTAGATATACTTTATATATATCCAAATATACTTTATATATATTTAGATATACTTTTTATATATCCAGATATACTTTGTATATATCTAGATATACTTTTTATATATCCAGATATACTTTGTATATATCTAGATATACTTTATATATATCTATCATAATTATTAAATTGACCCTTATATCCTGATATAAAGTGATATTAAAAAGAGTTAAAAAGGTATATCTAGATATATTATATATATCCAGATATACTTTATATATATCTAGATATACTTTTTATATATCCAGATATACTTTGTGTATATCTAGATATACTTTGTGTATATCTAGATATACTTTATATATTTGATTATAATTATTAAATTGACCCTTATATCTGGATATAAAGTGACATTAAAAAAGTTAAAATGGTATATCTAGATATATACTTAATATATATCTAGATATACCTTATATATGTATATATCTGGATATACATAAAAAAATATAATATTTGCAGTTTAGTCCCTCTGCTTTTTTTTCTCCTGAATAGTTTTGGTTATTTGCAACTTAGTCCCTCCGCTTTTTTTTCCTAAGATCTGGTCTCAACTAATGAATGGCTAGGATTAGTCCCTTGGTTTCCATGAAAATACTAGTTTGTATAATAAACCAACTCTTAAAAATATATTGGTACTATATCAAAAAAATTATTTTTTTAAATCTTAATTGAACATTCGGATGAAAAATTAAGGAACAAATCCATTCCTTAAATGTAGCTTCTATCATACATAAGACAATAAATACAGAAGAAAAGGTTCACCCTAACCCTAGAAACCATCGTCGATTCAAGGCCTCGTCTCTTGCACTATCATCGATTTACTGCCATTGTCACAATTCTTCTACTCTAACTATCGGGTATGATCACATCAATATATATTTTTTTCCCTTTTCTCACCTGGTATGACATGGATCAACTTTGTGTGACTTATATTTAATTTAAACCAATTACTCATCATCTTCAATTTAACATATTTAGGCTCGCAACAAATGCGCATGTATATAAGAATTGGTTGTTCTTATGTACAGATTCAGGAATGGGAGTCCTTAATCAAAGGATGGTGGCACGACCGGCATGATTTAGTTTGGAAAATCCATATAGAAACACAAAAAGTTGCATGTAGCGGGTCGCAACAAGGCAATTGGTACAAATCAGGCGTGTAAATTTCTGTCATGTTATTTGAAAGGCTTAATCCGTTTATGAAAGTTTTAATGGTTTTTTACAACTGGAGCATATGTTACAAAAAAGAAAGAAGAACATCCAAGAGCCAGAATGCTTTTGAGTCGATCTGAATATCTAGGACTTTCAACTTCAAGAGTGTTTTTGAGATTGAACAGGTGCATACTCGCATCGAGCTATCTTGGAAGGATGATCTCAAAGAGGAAGTGGATGCATATACTTGCGTATTTTTGCATTGTGTATCCTGGTATGTCAATGTATTCTCTGCTATATGCTTATTTTTCACGCTAAACCATTGTAAATAATAGAAAGTTGCTAATATTGTGATTTTGATATGGCAGGTGATCAATATGGTGGCGGTTGAAAGAGGAAACCAGAAGTGGTGGTGATGGTTTTTAAGATGACAAAGAGCATGTACACTTTTTTAAGTAAGGGGTGGACACACAGGTGCTAGAGCTGAGAAATATTTGATCAAGTTTGTTTTCTTGCTTACCTTGTTTAGTATCCCATATATTTCCAGCTTATTGGTGTCCATGTATTACTTAACTAAATAATAAGTTGTTAGATAACGAGGCTAATCATATTGTAGCTGAAGCCACACGATATTCTTTCCCGTCTTTGTTGCGAGGTTATAGTGCTCATATTCGTCTACATTCTGATTTAGCGGAGAGTGATCTGTTTTGGATTCAAGTCTTGACAAGCTATTGTACTTTGCTTTAAGTATTTGAATGTCATGTCATCTTTTGAGGACTCATGTTTTATTTGTGACATTTTTTGTTTTAGTATACCTAAGTTTGAGGCTTCACATGAGTTTCAAACCAAGAAAAAGCATCGACAACAGAGACAACATGATGAGGAAACAAAATGTCAGAAAATACAGTTGGGGCAAGCTCACGCTCATATGAGGCCATACTTTGTAACGTTCTTTTTACACAGGTTAGGACAGTCTGCTGGTGATTCGTACATCGAAGAAGATGACATTCGGGTAGTACTGTGATCGTCGCAAGCATAGAACTTCTTAGTTACCACATTACATGTGAATGGTTCTGCAATGAAAGTCGATGTTTTTGGAGTTTCAAAAGTCCAGGTAAAATTTTTGCAACATTCACTGCATATAGTTTAAAATCACATGACGATATGGGGGTGAGGGAGGATAATGAGTCAAATGGTTGTATAAACATAACCCTTTAATTTTGGAAATAAAACGGACAAGAGCGGGTATCAACATATTGGACTAACGGACCTGTTTTTTATAGCTGATTTGTTCATATACCCACTAATGTATCCAAGCAAGTTTTGCCTTGGCTGAAACATATTGTAGAAGTAATGCTAACTTGAAAACGATAGGATCAGGGAACTTAATAAAAACATTAAGCATACCTTATTCTTCATATCTTTTAGCATGTCTTCTAAATCTGCCCTTTGTGCACCAAGTGCCTCTAAGATTACAGACATAACAATCGATCAGGCTATGAATGATGTCCCTGATGCGTAGACAGTGGTGATCAACGGTGGTGCTTCAGTTATTAACGGTCACAATGATGCTGATGCAAATGTAAAAGACATGTATCTGTGCTAAAAAAATCAATAAAACCTATCAAAAAAAATCATACAGACCTTTTCTTATGGTAGCTAAAACAAATGTGCAAGCAGACTGTGGATACTTTTTTTGGTTACAAGTTTGTAAATTTGATCCAAAACATACCAGTTTAGTTCTTGATTTCCTACTGAACCTTGTCAATCACCTGGAAAATGAAACCAAAACAGTAGCTAAGTTCCTATAAATTCATACACATACAAGGGATTGATATAGTCTGTAGCCATTGTGACGACGAGGTAATATATTAATATACAGCGAAAGCAACTACATCTTCGATCACCAGCCATAGAAGTTCCTTTCAATCTAAGGATAGTCATGATGTTCTTTATGATCACGCCACAAAGATGACCATGAATACAAGAGCCAAGAGCAGATGATGTTTTGATGAACTTTTTGAGATGTAATCTGCCTCTGATCGATGCCAATAAGACAGTGTAAGTAATTTCTTGCAAGAAACACATAGTTGCAAGTTATTGCTTATAGTAAAGTGGTACATGATCTATTGTCTTTAATTGTGCAAAATGTGATTTAGGAATATAGGACACATGGTGTGATAGAGTCGTCAAGTACTCGAAGCAAACGAGATCTGTTATACAGAATGATTCCATCAGGAATGTCATGGATATGAACTTAAACGTTGGTGGATCTGCTGCTCTATAGGACAACTTATCTACAACAAGTTTGGCTAAGCTTATTCAAAAGAGTATAATTTGTGTTTTTTAATAACTCTTTATAAATCGAGTATAAGCAAATATTCCTAACACTATAATCATTGTCCAAATAGGCAACAAAATATTGTTTGTGAAAGTGACGTAATGAGCGAACTTACTCGAATAATAATCTTAAACTTTAATACAAAAGGATATGTTTTAGGAAACTATATGCAAATCATATTACGAAGCATTGAAGTAATAATGATATGAGTGGTATAATGTAATGTTTTGAAAACCGATTATTATATCGACTCGGTCGAGTCATCGGGTTCAGGTCAACCCGGGTCGACTTGGGTTAACTCGGTTTTCTAAAAATAATTTAAAAAAATTCATATTTTTACAAATTAACAAAAATAATATATAAAAACATAAAAAACTTCCATATATTGAAAATATAATTTGTTTACCAACCAAAATAACACGTAAAAATAAAACTTCATCGCAAATACGGAATTTTTTTATATTTTTTAAAGAAAAACTCGGAAAAATCGAAACCCGGCCAGGTCTCGAGAACCGGGTTAACCGAGTCATCCCAAACCTGGCAGGTCTAACCGGGTTTCGAAAATGTGAAAACCGGGTCAATATGACCTGTTTTCTCGACTAGAACCGGGTTAACCAGTTGACCCGACCTAAATCGACCCGAGTCTAAAAATATTGAGTATATGTGTTTTTAATTCGCCTTTTGTCATATAGTCTATTATTGTAATGAAATCATAATACAAGGATAATAAGTTCTACATTTGTTTTTGTTTGAGCAGATTATTGATTTACCATTAAAGGGCATTTTAGGTAATTACAATTTTGTTATCATATCAAGACAAATTTATTTTTATGTGTTTTTTTAGTATCATCATGGCTGAATAACTTATCAGATAAATTACTACCTTCATATCAATATAAATGTTCACGTTTGATTTTGGATTATTTTTTTTTGCAACATTGACCTTAATTATTTTTAGGTATGTTATATAATACTTGATACAAAATATATGAACGAACATAGTTTTAAATGTATTTTCATTGATATATTATTTATCAAGTATTATATAACACAAAGAAACATATTTTCGGTCAAAGTTATAGAAAAAAAGACCGAAAAAGTCAAACGTGAACACTTAAATTAGGACGGAGGGAGTAGTAGTAAATAATTATCTCTGTTTCCTTCACCAATTAATCACGTTTAAAAAAACATATATTTCTACAACCAAAGATTGCACATGGAACAAAACACATCTGGTGAGTCGGCTAAGGCCTAAAAATATCTATCATTTTAGTTTTCTTTTAACAAAAACGGACGACACTGCAAACATATATAACTAATACACAAACGTACTTCTAAAAAAGATTTACGAAACGAACCCGCCCATTGGGCGGGGTACGCCGCTAGTATATATATATATATATATATATATATATATATATATATATATATATATATATATATATATATATATATATATATATATATATATATATATATATATATATATATATATATATATATATATATATATATATATATATATATATATATATATATATATATATATATATATATATATATATATATATATATATATATATATATATATATATATGTATATATATATATATATATATATATATATATATATGTATATATATATATATATATATATATATATATATATATATATATATATATATATATATATATATATATATATATATATATATATATATATATATATATATATATATATATATATATATATATATATATATATATATATATATATATATATATATATATATATATATATATATATATATATATATATATATAGGGTGGGGTTATTCTACAAAAAATCTTATAATAAAAAGGATAGGGTGAATTGTGGGGGTGACATGTGTCATACTTTCAAATTATTATTTCACATCATATTGTCATGTCAAGTCATCTAACTTTAAAAAAATGATTTTTTAAAATAATTTTCGAAATAAAAAAATCCATAATATTTTTTTTCGAAAATTTTTTTTCGATATTTTTTTTTCCGAAATTTCTTTTTTCGAAATTTTTTTCATAAATTTTTTTTTTCAAAATTTTTTTTTTCGAATTTTTTTTAGTAAACTTTTTTTTTCAGAAAATTTTTTCGAAGAATTTTTTTAGAAATTTTTTTTATTCTTTTTTACTGCATTATAGTTACATGTTTTAGTGCATCATGTTTATAATCAATGCATTACAATTTTAATTTACTACATTATACCCCCAATGTTTTAATTATGATGTACAAAATTATAATTATAATGTGATAAACTATTAAATTAATGCACCAATAATACAAGTGATGACTAGTGATATAATTTTTATTTTCCAACGGATAACTATAATGCATTTACTTATAATGTATCAATGTCATAATTATGATGCATTAAGGTTTTAAATTACTACACCACTCGTGATGCACAAAACTTATAACTACAATGCGGTAAACTAGTATTCTAATGCACCAAAATACAAGAGATACTAATGATATAGTTTGTATTCTCTGGCGGATAACTATAATGCATTTACTTATAATGCATCAATGTTATAATTCTTTTGCATTAAGGTTATAAATTACTCCATCATTCGTGAAGCACAAAACTTATAACTATGATGCACTGGTTAAGTTTGGTGCATTAAGATTTCAACTTACTGCATCATGGTTATCCATATAGAAAATCAATGTTATATTATTAGTAATCACATGTATTTTTGGTGTGTGATAGTTATAATTTGTCACAACGTAATTTTAAATGTGTTGCATCATATATATATGAGAATTAAACCATAATTATAAGTTTTGTGAAGGAATTATGATGCAATAACTTAAAACCGTGATGCGTTAACTTATAAATATGATGCTCTAAAACGTATAACTGTGATTCACTGGATTTTTATTGATGTGTTGTAGTGAATCACACTTAAAATTTCAGTGCATCAAGACTCTAAATATGGTGCATAAAGGTAATTAATAAGTTCCTTATTCTTCATATACAAATCATCTACAGTAACTGTGATGCACAAGATTTTTTTCAAAATAGTTTAAAAACAATTAATTTTGAAAAGAAAAAACATTCCGAAAAAAAATTTGAAAAAAAAATTTGAAAACATTTTTCAAAAAAAATAAAATTTTGGAAAAAAAAATTCGAAATAAAAAAATTTTTGAAAAAAAAAAATTTTAAATTTTTTTTTTGTAAATAATTTTCTGAATGATTTTTTTATTAAAGAGATAATGTTTGATAATGTTGTGAGAAGGTGACACATGTCACTCCCACATTCATCCCTTCTTTTTATTTATTCTATTATAAGGATTGTTTTATTTTACCCGAACTCTCTCTCTCTCTCTCTCTATATATATATATATAGGGATGGGTTCTAGAGGAAACCATACATTGGTGGAAAACTTAGAAAACAAAAATATAAGGTAGATTTTATAACATGTGAAACTTTAGGGTAGATTTGAGAACTGTTCAAACATTAAGGGTTAAATTAAAAAACATGACAAACAAAAAAAAGGGTTAGCGTTTTATCCTAAACACAGAATCATTTAACCACCACCATCACGTCATCAAATATCGTAACAACCACCGTCGTCACGCCCACCGTAGCAACCACCGTCATCACGCCCACCGTAGCAACCACCGTCATCACGTCCACCATAAGAACCACCTTCCTCACGTCACCAATGGTAATCGCATCAACCAGGGACAACTACGCGCCTCCTTCATAATCAATGGAAAAATCACCACAACCAGCGTCACTACTACAAACGACCGTCATCGAATCATCTTCTCCGATCACCGTTCCAGTTGAGAGCTCGATTCTTCTCCTAATCGAACTAAAACAGCTGGATATGCAGGTTCTGTAATTGAATTATAGGATCGCTTTGACTATTTTACTTATTATTATTATTTTAATTAATTTTATTCGCATTTTGTAGCCTTATTTGAGAAGTGAAGATTGTCGAAAACTGTTTCGCCTTTCTCCTGAAGAGGTAATTTTATTATCTTTTGTCTATAATTTAATATAATTAACAAATCACTTACAAGTGTTAGTTTGAGTTTATGCTAGTAATATTGTTGAATTAAGACATATTAAGGAATCACTGAGTACGATTAGTGCATCTCTAGACTTAGTAAGGCACGTGTTTGTATGTTTAGTGAATCAATGAACACATTAGGTCATCAGTGTGAGTATATCAAATTAGTTTAGACTTTAGTGTATCGTCACACATATTAAGGCATTAATGTACATGTTAGAGCAATTTTTATAATAGTAAGGCATCTATGTGTAGGATTAAACAAATGTGTATGTATAATATTAAATATGCTATAAGCATTAAAGCATCTGTTTAAAAAATTAGTGAATGTTTGTTAGTGAGCTTAGCAAATAATCGTTCATGATTAGAGTATCTATAATCTCGATTAAAAGCAACATGCGATGGTATACATCTTATATGATTAAAGAATCTGTATTGTGAGATTTAAGCATCATTAAGGCATTTATTGGTTTTGGTAAATTACAGTTTTCTCAAAAACATGATACTAAAGTTGGTAAATGAGCAAAATAAGTATATACTGTTTACACCGTTGTGTAAAAATTCCTAGTGAGGCCTAACTCCTTTTGAGAATAATGCCCTTTTGCCAATAAAATGTTAGTTAAAACACTAAAGAAGACAATAAGAAATACAATTGTAGACGAAAAGAATAGTCACTTGAGCAACCCTGAAAACACCTGTTGACTGTCCTTTTCAGTAGACAAAAAACTCGACGCAAAGAAGAATGGATTTTCTCCAGCACGACCCACTCATAGATGTAAGACAAGGACAATAGAGAAAGGACAAAATGACACTATATTGAGCGAGACACACCTACTAACACTCTACAGTGCACTTTAAAACCTTTACTTCTAAACTAAACATACTAGCAAACCAATATACCAACTGATCCTCTCAGAAAAATACTTGCAGCACTGCTTAAACTCCACAATAAAATCTTGAAACTTATTGTTGCATATTTACATATATGTGTTGATCACTACATTTGAAAGGATTTGGTAGAAAGTTGGAAAGACAGATTTTTATGCAAACAAATGTCATAGTATACTCTTAAGTGTTATGGTGGTTTAAGTTTAATTTATATTTCAACTTGCAAGTTTTTGCTAGTTCTAAAAAAGTACAGTCAAGTTTTGTTGATACATTGCTTTATTATCTATGATAATCAGGTTAGTGTTCGTATTGATATTTCATGTATGACGTGTGTAAGCTACATCAGAAGGTAACTTTTTCTCAGTGTGTGTACATTATGGCTCGATCATCCCCTCTATATAAGCATATCCTAGTGAAGTAGTTATGTACCACAGTTTGTCTAGTAATGCTCCGTGTTGGAGATCTTGATCTTGTGATTTGGAAATTTAGATATGCCCCTTAGAAGTCCTTTTATGAGATATATGATCTTATGGTTAAAGAATATTGTAAAGATGGCGATCATTCAAATGCATCAACGGATCTAAAACAGGTATGATTTCTGATTCATACTTATACATATTTAATGTGAATTTGTTTGTGATAAGATTTGTTGAAGTTTGGTTAATTAAATGTTGATTGATAATCGTTAGTGAGTATAGTTTTAATCTTTTGTCTATGAAATGAAACTGTTTACTATATATAGATCTGTAGAGATGTTTTAGTTCATGTGAAATGATTGGTATATTGAACTAGAAGTTACTAGTTTGTCGCTTACGTTCTAAGGGTGATATGTTATTTGAGTTTACTAGAAATTATCATAGTCTACTGTTACACGTTGAATTTTTATTATATATGACTAAATACATGACCATATGCGTATATAGTTTGTATAGTTTGGTGTGAGGATATTTGGTTATGTTTGAGTATTATTAATTTATCGACGTGTTTAGCTACGTTTATTTTAGGTCATGCAGTCGTTAAGCATTGTAAATTAGACCATTAATCTCTCGTTCATATAGTAATATCATTACATATAGCAAAGCTTATTTCATACTTCATTGAGGTAATTTAGTGAATTCGTTTGGAACTACTTAGGGAATCTATATGTGTGTGTAGTTTATCATTGGAACGCATCTAATATTTCTCATTTTATGTGTCTATGTTAGTTATGTTGTCATTTAAAACATGCCCTAACACATCATTTATAAATTTAGGCATAAATTTAGGTTCGCTAATCTATATATGACTTTATTAATTAACGAACCTAAATTTATGAAATGATGTGTTAAGGCATGTTTTTGATATAATTAGGGAATATGTATGAATTTATAAAATCGTATCTTTGTTTAAATGATATGTTTGATTATTAAGCCATCAGTTTCGTACATGATGAGTTGTAAGTTTAGGGAATTTGTTATGTTAAGATCACGGCATCAGTTTGTTTAAAATTAAGGCATCATGTTGATTTATAAATAATATTGATATAAGGCACATATTTGTTAAAACTGAAGTATCAGTGTTACTGTACGAGTACCGTTAGAAAACCAGTTTAAAAATGTTGTTTTGTGGTTCGTTTGTATGTTTGTTTGATTAAAGCATCAGTGTGTGTTGGTGTATGAGTACCATCAGAGAACCGGTTTAAAAATGATGTTTTGGCGTTCGCTTGTTTATAAAGTTTAAGGTGTTTGCTTGTTTGTACTTTACCAGGGCATAAATGGTAAGCCCGAGACCACTAACACCTTAACTGAAGAGACCTAATAGGGGTATTTTACTATCATCTTTCCCAAGGCATCCAAAAAGGACCGACCCTATATCTATTTGTTTGACAATCTTGAAATCGGCATATTGTGTTAAAATGTCTTTTTTGGCGGCATATCTTGCTTAAAATGTAAAAAGACATTAATTCTCATATATCAACAGACACAGATTCTTAGTGGCATATTATGTTAGAAATATAGACTGAACGACTGTAATTAGGTGTAATTAGCTATTATAGGTTGTTATTATAATGTAATTTTAATACTCCATTGTTATCTAGATTCTTGTTTTTGTTGGTATTATGTATATAGAAGTCATCGCTTGTCGATTATATAACACAAAATGTTCCTTTCAATCTGAATACATATGCTTGTTTATATAGCATCATTTTTTGGTTAACAAGTGACATAGTTTCAATAGTAAAAGAATTGTCATCTTAAATCACTTTATGATGTAATAAGATCACTTTTGAGAATTTCTTACGTGTATAGGGTGCATTCGTTAGAGTTCGTATTGCTCAACATGTTTTGAGATACAAGAAAAATACTAACAAGTTTAAGGCTAAAGTTGTAAGTTTCCCTCGTAAACCATGTGTATCTTTCTTTTGTTATTTAGCCTTATAACTTGTATTAGCTATGAATGACATATATAATTCTTGAATTTCACACTATTTCCCCACATCTTTTAGCGATGATAGACAAATTAAATATGTTGTTAAGCATGCACATTTAGATTGGTTACTTTTGTGATAAAATTTCAGTTTTTTGTTATTAATCAAATCAAAACTAAAATAGGTTACTAGGGCATCAGTTTGAGAATCGTACTAGGGCATCAGTTTGAGAATCGCGTTAGGGCATCAGTTTGAGAATCGCATTAGGGCATCAGTTGAGGCTTTTATTAGGGACCAACCAGAAATTCAAACATGCTATTAAGTGGATTTTTACAGCGGTTTGTCTTACGTCAACTTGCGTGTTACCTGTTCCAACAAAAATTTAAAAGGCTATGAAGTGTATATTTACAATAATTTGTCTTATATTAATCTTTTTCAAAGAAAGTCTTGCAACTTCAAAATACACATAATTTGGGTTTGTTTAGATTAATGTTATATTATGAGATCCCTTTATTTGTATAAAAAATATTTTTAATAATTTTTTCGGGCATCAGTTCAAAACTTTTATCGGGTATCAGTTAAAAATCGTTTTAGGGAATCAATTCAAAAATGTTTTAAGGCGTAAGGGTATAGTGAAAAGGAACATCGGTTTTAAGAGTGTATGAGACGGAATTATTGACGTATTTTTTATGTCCTAAGATAGTTAAGATAGTATGTTTTGCATCTGTGTACTTATTGGATATCATTTCAGATCTGGTATTGAAGCATAATGGCGAGGTCACCAGGGATATTTCGTACTTCTCTTAGAGACCAGAATAGAATACTGATCCATTTGATTCGGTACAAGCAGTAATATTGCCTCCATCCAATCTGAAGTTGGAGCTCTCGTTAGTACTAGAAGTTATACCTCCACGAGCACAGGTCCATATTACACATTATCATTTATTTTTTTCAATGTCTATTTCTTTTTCTTAAATTGGTTTTATATTTATTGTTTTAGGTTCAGCAACCTCAGCTTTAGAAGGCGACACTTCTGTATCCTCCTTGAAAGTTTGTCCAACAGCTTCTAGTTCTTGTTTCTGTTCACCAACTTCTGGTTCTTGTGCCTTTCTACAACCTTTTGTGCTTGTCGGATCATCAGCCAGATTAGAAAGCATGGTTTCGCTCTCCTCCATGGATGTTTCTAGAGGAACTTGTTCTTGTATTTGTTCACCAACTTGTTCTTCTTTATTTATACCAACTTCTATACAAGTCGAATCTTTTGTCACTGTTGCTGCTACTTCCTGTTCTAGTTGTTCTTTTCCGGCTATTTGGTCTTCCATTATCAAGTCATTGACCCCTGTTTTAGAAAGCTTAGCTTATGTTTCCTGCATAGAGCTTTCTGCAACAAGTCTGCATTCGGTCGCTCCTTGCTGCTGTTTGCTTTCATGTGTATCACCAGGTAAACTTACGTTTCTCGTTCTACAAACAAACAACTGAAATTACCGATTTTACTCAATTGTGTCTGCCATATACCTTTATACGGCATATTCTTACGGATAGGAAAAGAGTGTCAAGCCAATCTGGGACATGACTAATGATAGTAAGGGTCCTTACATGGATCTTTCAGGGTCGACGTTTTTGGGGTTGGATGATAATAGGTTGTGCATGTGGGATAGGCGTGATCTTCATAGTATAGTTCAACATTCAGATGCGCGACTCAATGGTATTAGTTTTCGCCTGGGACTGATTTTCAGTGTGTTGCGATTATTGGTAATGGGTATATTGTTGTTGGTTCTGTTGATGGGAGGATCAGGTTGCAAGAAGAAATTCGTCATGGGTCGCCTATTACATACGTGGATGTTACTTATGACAGGAAGTGACTTTTGGGTACAATTGATACTTATTTGATTCGGATTTGTATGTTTTTTATTGATAAGGGTGAGAAATCAAAGACGGTTTTGCTAGAAGAATGGTTAATAGGATTGCGGCCTCGAGGTTTTTAAAGTTGAATCCACTCGATATTTGAGATAATAAAATTTATCATTATGCTTCTTTGTATGAATTTCAACCATGTTCTTATTTTGTATTGTGATACGCTTGATAAAAGAGTAAAGAAAAAATAGTAAAATGTAGTAGGTAGATTGGATTGAAAAAAAGCAAAACGCATCAAGTAAGAGTCTGAC
>JANFOE010000803.1:2500-32500 GCA_025667525.1 Glebionis coronaria
CTCCTAATCACATTAGGAGGGGAGTTAGCTAATTTTTACTTTTAGTTTTTCTTTCTAGTTTTAGAGAGAGAAAGTTCCCAACTTTCTCTCACTAAGTTTTTCTTTGTTTTCATCTTTTAAATTTAAGCTTTCTTTAATCTTTGTATTTGGATTCCATTAATCAAATTCAAGTTAAGTTTTAAGTTTTTAATCTTCTTCTACATTTCTTGGTTTACTTGATTTTTGATTCGAAATCTTTTCATTGATACGAATCCTCCATGATCCGTGATTGAAGTTGAGATTGTATGGTTATAAGGTTCATTCCCTTTGTTCCTACATAAGCCTCTACACGTATAAGTTGTAAGCTTTTAATGCTTATTGGCTTATTCAAGTTTTAGCTTATTGGTTTTCGGATTTCACAAAGGTTTTGGTCATTACAAAAGTTCCTTTCATAAAGTGTTTGATTTTATGTTTTGAGAAGTTGTCAAATTTATGCTTTTTGAATTGTTTAAGGTTCGGGTAGAATAGCTTATTGCATCAGCTTATTGAGTTTTAAACTTGCCACGAATTTCGGATTAAGAGTGCATTCCATTGTAATCTTGGGGCTTTACACATTCCGACGGACTACTGGTTTAGATCGCAATAACCCAAAAGGGTTTTACTTTGCGATCACTTGGTCATTCCCCCTTATTCCGATCTGGATTGCGATCGCTCATTGCGATCGCGTATTCCGACGGGACTAAGGTCTTGGTTAAGACGAAACTCTGCCCATTTTTCGACAGCCACTTTCCGATAGATCAACATTGCGATAGAAATGTTTTCAGTTATTCCGATCTGGATTGCGATCTAATTACATTCCTACGAGCATCATTCCGACAGAGATTCATTTTACATTCCGATGGGTATTAAGATTGGTATTCCGATGAACCTGTGCATTGATTATTCCGATGGCTTATTTTAGTTATATTCCGATGGTTATGATTTGGTGCATTCTGACAGAAATGAATTGACATATTACGATAGAACATGTTTTTAAGTTTTAAAGTTTTACTTAAAGTCTTTTTCTAAATAGTTTTTAGTTTAATTCTTAAACGCTTTAATTTACTCAACAACATTTTCATACTTCCTTTTAGTTAAAATTAGATAAACAAAACCAAACCATTCTCTTGTTCACCAAAAGACAATTGAGTCGCACTCTAGACCGGTATTCAATTCGAAAAGATTTGGGACTACGAATTTTGATACTAGGGGTAAAAGTCGAGTATTAAATGGCGCCGCTGCCGGCTCTTTTTGTTAAGATTAACGGTTTCTAGTGAGAGACGCATTGAATTTTGGGATCCGTTCTCTGAACGTTATTTTCCTTGCTTTAAAATTTTTTCAAAAACTCTTAAAAATATAAAATTCTTCAAAAATACAAAAACATTAAAAAATCATAAAAATCAATTCTTTTCCTAAGGTTTTGCACCAAAAAGATTATATAGATATTCTCTCTGTGTATATTTTTCTTCTGCAGGTGTATGCGTACTAGATCTTCGAACTATTCTGAGCCCGAGACTCATGAAGATTTAGATATGGCTGGTGTTAATAACAACAATAATAACCCACCTCTACCCAATTTGAATAACAATAACAACAACAACAACAACAATGTCCCCCTACCTGATTTACGAACAATGGAGGAATTGTGTCAACCCACCATGAACGGACGCGGAGGTCCGATTGCGCCGATGCACGTCACGGCTCAGGAGTTTTCGTTGTGGCATCACATGATCCAACAAGTGCAAACTAACCCATTTCGCGGAATTCCGGATGATGATGCCAACAAACACCTCGACAAATTCATTACCATCACCCAAAGCATGAAGTCCCCCGGTATTTCTATGGATGACCTTCGCCTTCAACTATTTCCCCACTCGCTTTCTCACCATGCCGAAAAATGGTTTGACCGTCTCCCAAATAATTCTATTCATACTTGGAATGACATGACTCAACGCTTTTTATCGCGCTACTTCCCACTATCCATGGTCACCAGCCTTTGTAACCAAATTAGTGGATTCATACAAGACAATGACGAATCGCTCTTTGATGCTTGGGAACGATACAATGATTTGATCGACCGTTGTCCAAATCACAACATGCTCCCCGTCACTCTCATTGATACTTTCTACAATGGTCTCACTTTTCGTGATCGTGACACGATCAACGCCGCCGCCGGTGGTACTTTTATGAAAAGGAGACCGGAGGAGTGTAGAGAGTTGATTGAAAACATGACTACTCACCACAAGAATTGGGATTCATCCGCATCCTCAAGATCTAACCCGAGAGTCAATGTTTCTTCTACTACTTCCAATCCCGAGATGACTGAAATTTCTCGACAACTCGCTGAGATGAACAAGAATTTCATGACCATGGCCACAAACCACTTTCAACAAGCTAAAGCCGTTGCTATTTTTTGTGACACATGTGGTGGTCCTCATTCCTACAATGATTGTCCTTCTACCCAAGGCAATTTTTCTGAAAACGTTAACGCGACTTACGGTACTTATCCCACGGGAGGCTATCAAGCTCGTCCTCAAGGAGACCGTAGCTTGATAAGTTATCGTTCAAACAACTATCTTGCTCCACCCGGTTTCCCTCCTACAAACCAAAACCAACAACAAAGCTATAACCGGAACAACCAATACCAACCTCGTGCTAACAATCAATATCAATCCCAAAGAAACCCATACCCAACTCAAGGAAATTCTCAAGCTTACCAAGCTCCACCTCTCAATCAACCGATGGCATTGAATCCAGACGTCGAAACGTTCATGAAGACTAATCGAGAGATGGTGACGAATCTTCAGAGTCAATTTGTCAACTTGAAGAATGACATGGCGAAACAAGGGAGCGATATTCGAGCCGAGCTGAGGAATGACATGGCAAAACAAAGCAATAAAATTCGTGCAGACATCAGAGACTCTTTCAGCACTCAAGCGCTTAACATACGTGATATGATCGGTTCGCTCATCCAAAGTAATCAACCCTCGTCTTCGGGTACTCTTCCGAGTAACACCGTTGCGAATCCACGAGGGGAGATGAAAGCAATCACCACTCGTAGTGGAAAAGGTTATACGGAACCCGAGCTTCCTACACCTCCACCCATGATTGTGGACAAGGAAAAAGAGCAACTTTCCCCACCTCCTTTGCCTTGTACCCCCATTTCCCAACCTCCCGTGGTTGTGAGTGATCCTACTCCCCTAAAGCCTTCTTCTTCATCCAATATACCTTATCCTTCAAGGTTGAGGAAAGAGAAGCAAAAGAGCAAGGATGATATTCAGGTTTCAAACTTTCTTAAAATGTTTAAACAATTGAATTTTAACATCTCCTTTGCTGAGGCTCTCGCTCACATGCCCAAATACGCGAAAATGTTTAAAGATCTTCTAAGTGACAAGGAGAAGCTTCTTGACATTGCTCAGACCCAACTTAATGAGAATTGCTCTGCCGTTCTATTAAAGAAATTGCCCACCAAACTTGGTGATCCGGGTCGCTTCTTGATTCCTTGCAACTTCCCGGGAGTAGAGAATTGCATGGCCCTAGCCGATCTAGGTGCCAGTATAAACTTAATGCCTTTAAGTGTTTGGAAGCAATTATCTCTCCCCGAGCTAGTCCCCACCAAAATGACTTTGGAATTAGCTAACCGCACGGTTGCTTATCCAGTGGGGATAGCCGAAGACGTTTTCGTTGGAGTTGACAAATTCACCTTCCCGGCGGATTTTGTTGTCGTTGACTACGAGATGGATCCTCGTGTTCCATTAATCGTTGGACGTCCCTTCTTGAGGACCGGTCGCACTCTCATTGATGTAGCCGCGGGCGAAATAATCATGAGAGTTGGTAACGATAAAATTGTCTTCAACATGGGTAAGATTTCTAAGCAACCTTAGTCATATGAGAGTGTTAATGCTATTGATGTTCTCGATGAGGCTTGTGAAGAACATTTTCATGATGCTTGCAAAAGTACTCTTTGTTCTCTACCCAATGTTGAGACCGTTGCCTCAATTTCTCCAGCATTGACTCCTTTTGGAGAAAGTGACTTGGATGATTTCGAAGCTAGCTTGGGTCCTCTCGATATTAAGTATGATGATTCTTCCACTGATTGGGATGAAGACATTCGTACTATTGAGAGACTTCTCAATGAAGACCCGTTTTCTCCTCTTTCTCCTAAAGAGGTGACTAATGATGATCCATCGTTAGTTACACCATCTATTGAGGATCCTCCTACTCTTGAGCTTAAGAACCTACCTCCTCATCTAGAGTACATTTTCCTGGAAGACGACAAGAAGTTACCAGTCATCATTGCAAAGGACCTGAAAGAAGACGAAAAATCCCGACTTATCGCCATGTTGAAAAAGCATAAAAAAGCTATCGCTTGGAAAATCTCCGATATTCGCGGAATTGATCCTCACTTTTGCACACATAAAATTCTCATGGAGGACGACTTTAAGCCCACAATTTAAAGCCAACGAAGGGTGAATCCTAAAATCCATGAAGTCATCAAAAAAGAGGTTATCAAATGTAACACCCCCAAATTTATACAACTCAATACAGCGGAAGACTAGTTGGTGTTACGGGATAGCACATTACTCACATCATAGACAACGCATAAAAATCGCGTCGTTTATTAATAAAGCATTTCCATTCATAAATATCAAATTTACATCGGTCCCAAGTCATTACATTTCATACAAAGTTTTACAAAATATTTGAATGGAAAATATTGTTTAAGTGCGGGCCATGACTTCTTGTCGTCTTCCCGAGAATTACCTTCAAGTACCTGAGATAAAACATGTTAAAAGAAAAGGTCAGCGATAACGCCGAGTGAATTCATAGAGTTTAATAAATTCCATCAATATAATATCAGTATAAAATTATTACTGAAAATCATTTTGTACAAATCATTTTAATAGGCCATAAAATAGCCAAAGTCATTTTATACAAATCCTTATCGAAAATCATAATATACGTATTTGCCTTAAAAATCATTATACGAACCAATGTCGTAAAAACATCATACAATACATCTTACGACGTTGTATAAAGTTAAATAAAAACCGTTATATGATTATGGTTATGAAACCAAAACACGAACATAATATCAGTAGTATGACCCTGTATTGCTAGTCAGGCAATACATTTTAAGTCCAATAAACTTATTATAAGTTCTTTAACTTATTTTAATCCATTTTATACTTATATTATCAGTATCTACACTAAACAAGTTGGGCCCAAATGGGTTAAGCCCAATAAGTTCTTTTTATAAGAGTTTAACTTATTTAGTCCAATTATTAGTCCTATATGTTTACTTAGCTCGTTAATGTCCGTATGTCCTATAGTTCGGGTTTTATCGGTTTTTACTTGTTATATATGTTTATATATCAGTATATGAGTTTTATAAAGTTTACATTAGACGGGTCCAACCATCTAAGTTTTATTTAACAAAAACGTTAATTTTACGGTATTAGCCGAAAAAGTCGTAAAAATCAAGTTTATAGTTTTTACTACTTATAAGTATTATTCCACTACCATTTTTACAATTTATACACTTATTTAACCTTTTACATATTTATATAAATAAAATCCATAAGTTAGTGGGTTTTTATTTTACATTTTATACAATATACTTTTGAGTGCTTATATAATAATAATAAACATTAATTCTAAAAATCTGATTTTTATTTTCAAGTTCACCAAAACTGCCATATCTAGAGTTCTATATGGAGATAGAAGCTCAAATTTTTATCACATAAACTACATGATATGTGCTCCATTTAACTTTTCTATAGCTACAGTTGAATCATCCTCTAAGTATTTTCTAAAAATCGTCCAAAACAGTGAACTCAGATTTGTATCTTAAACTTGTTTTGATCATATCTCTCTCATTACAATGATTCCATTGCATGGCCAACTCACATGTGTACAAGACCCATAGCTTACTGTATATTAAGTCTACTTCATCATTTTATCAGTTCATGACATGTTTCTTTACTGTTTTATACATCCATCATTTTTAAGCAAGATTTTAGCCTTGTTTCTTATAGTTTTTCACCTTTTTAATCATGTTTATCAACACCAAATCCCCACACAATACTTTTAATCATCATTCATCATCATATACATATACATAAGTAAAAGAAATACAAGATTACATAATCAAAAATAACAAGAGGATGAGGAGGACAATCTTTATACCACCAAGTTGATGTAGGTTATGATTTGGACATGGTTTTTGATGGATAAACTTGTAGATAACCAAGACCATCTTCAAGACCACCATTCTTCATGAACTCCTTGTGGAAAATCAGCCCTACTACTCCATGGAAACTTCTCCTTGGTTGTTAAAACTTGCACCAATCTATAGGGCTTTCAAAAGGGCATCATCATATATGTAAATAACATATGATTTCATGGTTAAATTTGATCAAATGAGGGTTGTTCTTGATGAATATGGGACGAATTTAGAGAGAGAGGAGAGTGTTTATGGTGGTTTGCATGTGAAAATGGAAGGAAATGGTAATGTCTAGTGGTTTTGTTAGTTTAGTGGGAAGAGAAGCTTTAAAATGAAGCTAAGTTACAAGTGTAACTTAGTTTAGTGTAAGGATGACACATATTTGATGTGGTGTCCCTAGTTAGTGGGGTGGGATAAACTAGTTTTGTCCCATCCCGCTAATTTACGGGTATTCCTCGATTCTAGTTTCCTCGATTTGCGTGCTCTCGGGTCGTTTTACGAAAAACGTTATTATAAATTATGAATCAACGGCACAAAACGAATCTAATAAAAATTGTCTCATCAAAAACGGAGTTCGAAAACGTAAATTCGTAATCCTAAGGTTTCCGGTTTAGTCGTAAAGGACGTTAAATTAAAATCGTAAGTCCTAATCTCTTATCGTAAATTTGTGAGATTATGAACCAACACAAATTTAAAATTCGAAAATAATATTCATGGATAAATTTATTTCCTGAAATGTCGGACTGTCACCAAAGACGGTGTATGTAAACGTAAGCACGTAACGTAGAATGATATTAGCAGATTTGGTCAGTCTGTCGACGATGACCCAAATCGAATCAAATTCAGATGATGACCTTTGCAATAGCTAGACGTTTACTAATGTATGAGGCGGTGTCTGCCTTCATAATTTACCATCAGTACAACTTCTTCTGATAATGATATATTAAATCCGAAATGACAAGAATAGAATACTTATACTTACAAGATTTCAATATGACTATATTTCTAAATCTCCATATTTAGGCAACCACAAGGTGGCCTTTAAAACATTTAACGCTATCGGCTTCTCAATTTTAATGGTTCACATTAGCCGCGATCCCCTTTTTGTTTATATTATCCTTCTTACAAACATCGTTTATTTTTAAAATGTTCGGCAATTTATTTTGCACAGTCATTATTAAGAAATACATCTTAATTGATTCTTTATATTTTCTACATAATGTGTCAGTAATTACGTTCCTTTCTTCCTATTTTCTAAGTTTCAGTTTCGTTTCAGCTATCATTTTCATCAGTTTTTCTCAATCCGGCGTTTAAAGCGTCGATAATTATTACAATTAATTAAATAATAATTATTAAATTTTTATGAAACGTAAACGTAAAAAATTTAAATTTCTTAGTCTGTCCAATTACATGAAAATATTCAAAATAGTTTTTAATTTAATTAACACGATTTTTGTTGATTTATCGAAAATAATTAATAAGATTCGTAAATGTTCGAAAAATCTTTGTTTATATTTTGGTCAAAATTCTTAGATTGAAAAGCAAAAATTGTCATTTCAAATTTCGAGTCATGGTTTAAATGGTTTCCTCAATCCCTCTTAGGTTGTCTTGAGGTATACACAAACATTTACCCCTAAACAGGAGTTTAGTTAAATGATTTGTGTATAAGGGAATAATCCCTCAAAAGTACTTTGTGAAAACATTTGTCAAAACACATTTGCACTTTCCTTTTGGTAAAACCCAAAGTCTTAAATGGCTCTAATTTTTGAAGAGTCAATATATATTCCATTATCTTATTAATCACACGGTTAAATCATGTGAAGGATTTAGTCTTTAATCATATGTTAAATATTTAAGGTACAGGTTTTTGTTGTTCGGCCAATTCAGGGCAATCTATAATTAATTATTAACTCATTCTTATTCTTATAAACAAACAAATGGTTCTTAATGATCACAACATGAATTTACCAAATTACAGCCTACATACGTGATTCATCAAATTTATGGATGCTACATGTGTATTAGTTAATCCAAACGACATCACGTGAAACTCATAATGTTCATTACAAGTACCGGATGTAGTGATTGGAATACATAATCTTCTTCGCAGATGCGAAGTTGATGATAACCATGCCGTGGATCAAATCTTTTAAAACATACGCTAAAACCTTGTAAATGATCGAACAAATCTTCCATTTCGAGTTATGGATATCGTTTTCGATCGTCAATTTACTCAGTTCACAGTAATCTATAAATATAAGGAATGATAACACCATAGCTCTTCATGATGACGAGCTCGGTAGAATAAAATCTTTCTCCGACAACTCTCTCAGTTGTACGTTAATTCCTTTAATTTAGATGGTGCTAACGTACAGTGCACACGCCACAGGTGCAGCACCGGAAATATAATCAATACCAATTTCAACTTGCCTTAATGGCAAAAGTCTAGGTAATTTACCAACAAATACCTTCTAAAATTTCAGATAACAGAAACATCTTTTAATAAATTCATATTAGGTTCTTTCTATATTATAATATCTATGACTAATTCACAGCCATTCATGGTATAATTTCAAGTCTAAATGCAGGATATAATCATCCATCAAGAATTATTTAGATCACTTTTGATGATCAACATTTTATCTTTTAGGGGAATTCTATTCGGGTTCCCATCAATTAAGACAATGTCGTCATGTCATAATCAATCAGTCCATTCTACTGGCACTTCCAACTTTCTAGTTTTATTGCCGTTGATAAGATGTGAACTTCTCAAAAGACTAATAATAACTCATAATCCTTCACAAGTTCAAGGATATATGGAGACACAACTACCATTAAAAGAGTAAGGTCAACGCATAATCTATGCGAGAGAATTTTCAAATCAAATACAGATGAAAACATTTAACGAATATAAATATATCCCATGTTTTCATTAATTTGAGTACGCATTCGAAAGCTCCTCGGATCGTTATCCAGGTCATTCAAATGAAACCAAATCATAAGAAATGATAAGAACGTCAATACATCCAGTCGGGTATCAACACTCGGTAATCAGATACTTTCCCTAAGAATCTCACTACGGGAGAATTGGACAAGAAAGAATTGTCAATTGTCAAGTAAGACAATTTCCACAGATGAGTAAATTCGACTAAGAAGAATAGATGCTACAGGCACATATGTAGGTGTCCCTAACACTATGTCCTTATTTTTCACTTCTTGCAGATCTCATAAATTTTAATCTTTCACAATCTTCAAAGAAAATTTAGTGTTTATTAATCAGTTTTATGGTGACTACTAATCAGCCTTGCATGGTCAATTCTAAATTATATGTAGGCGCCCAACTATATACAATTTCAAGATTAACGATGAAATACTCAGTTCGTCAAAATTTTATCATCATGTTTATAATAAAAACATTTTCATGCTTAATTCTTAAATAAGAATCAAAAATATATTTACAAAGATTTTCTTTGTTATGGAAATAATTAAGTTTCCAAATCTTTTCATAAACAACTTCATTTTGATATCAATCACTTATAATTCTCACTTTGAATAATCCTTATTGTGATGAAAATTAAATTTTCTCAAAGGATACCGTTTTAACTTTATAAAAACAATGAGTGATCTGCAAAAGAGTGACGAAGAGTTGTTCACCAAGAACTAACTACAATATGATAGGAAATGAGCTTAGCCAAATAATCATGAGGTTCATGATCTCGATGGCGCTCAAAAGAATAATCCACAACGTAACTCAATTCGAGATGAGTACTTGTTCAATGGTTGCATCACTAATGTGAACATTAGGATGAAGCAATAAAAGATAGATAACATCGATACATGTAGAATTTAGCAATCAAAGGTAGTCTTTTTCATTAATCACAAACAAGTCAAAATTGTACCGTAACACATTACATGTCACTATGTCATACAATTCTCAAAACTCATCCTACCAACTGATATCTCAGTTAAGTTAGGGATTTTTAAAAGATACCATAATTAATGCTAATATACAAGAGTCATTAGGTGTTCCACATGTCCCAAAAGATCCATCGGTCTCAATTCAGAAGAAGATTTCTTCAATTTATTTATTGGACACTGGGCATCCTCGTCAGTGGACAATGGCTTAGGAACAACCCTTAACACGAATCAACAATCAATTAAAATCTTATAATCTAATCACAGAACTTAACGACTTCCTCCTAACAATCTCATATTCCATACAAGTTAAATTTTACTTTATTCAAGTTTCAATCAACTTATACTCAATGTGATATCCTACCTCATTTTCCAGTACTTTCAACTTTATTTATAAACCTTAAATGGGCAATAAAAGCTCGATATGATCAACACTTAATTTCCAATCCTATAACTCCTTTATCAACAATTATCAAATGAGTCACTAGTATGAAATGACTTGATCATTTAACTAGACTTCTCGGAAAGGTACTAGTGCATGAGGCTTTTGGGTAATGGTTCCAATAACAGCCTCAAGTGCAACATTCACCCTTTCGATTTCAAGTTTAAGAATTGGGTGACAACGAATCAGATGACATCTTTCTAGGTGGTAACGTTTTGTAAAACTCCACTCTATAAGGAAAGATCGTCATGACATCGATATCAGATTTAATCTCGCCAATTCTTTTTCAATATCACAATCAACTAATATCTACATTTCTACGAATATCAACCATTTGTTGGGATCATAAATATCAACAACTTGGTTTAGATATAGGATAGCTAGAATTCCTACGAGAATAGCTTCGATTAATTTGCTAGGGGAGTTAGGGTTACTTGTGACAATCTTCGTCGTATAAATACCGCGTATAAATATCAAAATAATCATCAAACAATCATGTAATAAAATTACATCATATATATATATAATCCAAGTTAGATATATATTAAAATAACACTTCTCAGTCGGGCCTTGTCGGTAACTCGGGAATTCTTCGGCACCGTTATAGTCAAAATATTTTTAGACATTTTTAGAAAAATGTTTATAGTTAAAAGATTTTGTAATGTTTTATTCAAAACCTTGGTTTTAAAAATCTTTCGTTCTCTATAACGAGAGCTCTGGTACCAAACTGTAACACCCCCAAATTTATACAACTCAATACAGCGGAAGACTAGTTGGTGTTACGGGATAGCACATTACTCACATCATAGACAACGCATAAAAATCGCGTCGTTTATTAATAAAGCATTTCCATTCATAAATATCAAATTTACATCGGTCCCAAGTCATTACATTTCATACAAAGTTTTACAAAATATTTGAATGGAAAATATTGTTTAAGTGTGGGCCATGACTTCTTGTCGTCTTCCCGAGAATTACCTTCAAGTACCTGAGATAAAACATGTTAAAAGAAAAGGTCAGCGATAACGCCGAGTGAATTCATAGAGTTTAATAAATTCCATCAATATAATATCAGTATAAAATTATTACTGAAAATCATTTTGTACAAATCATTTTAATAGGCCATAAAATAGCCAAAGTCATTTTATACAAATCCTTATCGAAAATCATAATATACGTATTTGCCTTAAAAATCATTATACGAACCAGTGTCGTAAAAACATCATACAATACGTCTTACGACGTTGTATAAAGTTAAATAAAAACCGTTATATGATTATGGTTATGAAAACCAAAACACGAACATAATATCAGTAGTATGACCCTGTATTGCTAGTCAGGCAATACATCGTAATTCGGAGCGTCTAATAGTATTTCGTTAGTTTTGGATTATTATAAGCCGCATGACATTGTTACCTTACTAAACCAACAACGGGTAGCTAACCCGATACTCAATTTGCCCATCTAAAGTAGCGTTTCGTCACAAAGGTCACGCTATGGAAATCTTCTCATACATAAATTCGCTTACCAATCAATGTGGCACGACGGGGATCAACCGTCAAGGCGCGAACTAGGGTGATCGTCCCCAAATAGTACTATTAAATGCATAAGCGTCTACCAAATCCCGGTAGTTCACAATTCATGCTAATGGGACTTTTAGTGACATAACCTAACTTTAATAATCCATTTAATTTCATCTATCGGGTCCTTTAATCATTTATCGGGTCATATAATCGGGTCATTCAATCATTCGGGTCCAAAATCAATAAACAAACAATCGGGACAAATGGTGTCATATTTAATAAAAACTAACATGTTATCTCCCTCACGGGTTTATAAAACATTTATAAAAACATTTAAAAGAGTGCGAGGCTATGAACTCACGTTGATGTGGGAAAGCGGGTTATCGGCAATTCGGGCGTACGGTACGTGCTTCAATCACGGAAACCTAGACAAATAATATTCGTCTTAGACTCATGTCCAATGACTTTATAAAAATAACAATTATGTATACATATGATGATTATATATATATGATGATCAAGTGGGTTTACATATTCTCGTTTACTCATTTTAGTGTTATGTGTCGATAACTTTTATACTAGTTTACTAGTTTTACCTATTTACGTATTTTAAGTCCAGTAAACTTATTATAAGTTCTTTAACTTGTTTTAATCCATTTTATACTTATATTATCAGTATCTACACTAAACAAGTTGGGCCCAAATGGGTTAAGCCCAATAAGTTCTTTTTATAAGAGTTTAACTTATTTAGTCCAATTATTAGTCCAATATGTTTACTTAGCTCGTTAATGTCCGTATGTCCTATAGTTCGGGTTTTATCGGTTTTTACTTGTTATATATGTTTATATATCAGTATATGAGTTTTATAAAGTTTACATTAGACGGGTCCAACCATCTAAGTTTTATTTAACAAAAACGTTAATTTTACGGTATTAGCCGAAAAAGTCGTAAAAATCAAGTTTATAGTTTTTATTACTTATAAGTATTATTCCACTACCATTTTTACAATTTATACACTTATTTAACCTTTTACATATTTATATAAATAAAATCCATAAGTTAGTGGGTTTTTATTTTACATTTTATACAATATACTTTTGAGTGCTTATATAATAATAATAAACATTAATTCTAAAAATCTGATTTTTATTTTCAAGTTCACCAAAACTGCCATATCTAGAGTTCTATATGGAGATAGAAGCTCAAATTTTTATCAAATAAACTACATGATATGTGCTCCATTTAACTCTTGTATAGCTACTGTTTAATCATCTTCTAAGTATTTTCTAAAAATCGTCCAAAAAAGTGAACTCAGATTTGTATCTTAAACTTGTTTTGATCATATCTCTCTCATTACAATGATTCCATTGCATGGAAACCTCTCACATGTGTACAAGACCCATAGCTTACTTTATATTAAGTCTACTTCATCATTTTATCAGTTCATGACATGTTTCTTTACTGTTTTATACAGCCATCATTTTTAAGCAAGATTTTAGCCTTGTTTCTTATAGTTTTTCACCTTTTTAATCATGTTTATCAACACCAAATCCCCACACAATACTTTTAATCATCATTCATCATCATATACATATACATAAGTAAAAGAAATACAAGATTACATAATCAAAAATAACAAGAGGATGAGGAGGACAATCTTTATACCACCAAGTTGATGTAGGTTATGATTTGGACATGGTTTTTGATGGAGAAACTTGTAGATAACCAAGACCATCTTCAAGAACACCATTCTTCATGAACTCCTTGTGAAAAATCAGCCCTACTACTCCATGGAAACTTCTCCTTGCTTGTTAAAACTTGCACCAATCTATAGGGCTTTCAAAATGGCATCATCATATATGTAAATAACATATGATTTCATGGTTAAATTTGATCAAATGAGGGTTGTTCTTGATGAATATGGGACGAATTTAGAGAGAGAGGAGAGTGTTTATGGTGGTTTGCATGTGAAAATGGAAGGAAATGGTAATGTCTAGTGGTTTTGTTAGTTTAGTGGGAAGAGAATCTTTAAAATGAAGCTAAGTTACAAGTGTAACTTAGTTTAGTGTAAGGATGCCACATATTTGATGTGGTGTCCCTAGTTAGTGGGGTGGGATAAACTAGTTTTGTCCCATCCCGCTAATTTACGGGTATTCCTCGATTCTAGTTTCCTCGATTTGCGTGATCTCGGTTCGTTTTACGAAAAACGTTATTATAAATTATGAATCAACGGCACAAAACGAATCTAATAAAAATTGTCTCATCAAAAACGGAGTTTGAAAACGTAAATTCGTAATCCTAAGGTTTCCGGTTTAGTCGTAAAGGACGTTAAATTAAAATCGTAAGTCCTAATCTCTTCTCGTAAATTTGTGAGATTATGAACCAACACAAATTTAAAATTCAAAAATAATATTCACGGATAAATTTATTTCCTGAAATGTCGGACTGTCACCAAAGACGGTGTATGTAAACGTAAGCACGTAACGTAGAATCCTCCGATTTAGACGTAGTCGATGCTACTTCAAGACGTAAATCCAAATCTCTTCCCAAAAATAAGTGAGTTCATAAAATAATATTTTAAAATAAGTATTGAGAATAAAATATCAATCATAAATTGACGGATTGTCACATCAAACTTCTTGATGCGGGTATGATTTACCCTATTTCGGATTCACCATGGGTTAGTCCAGTCCATTGTGTGCCTAAGAAAGGCGGCATCACCGTTATGCACAATGCAAACAACGAGTTGATTCCTACCCGTCTAGTTACTGGGTGGAGAGTTTGTATAGACTACCGCAAACTCAATGATGCCACGAGAAAGGATCATTTCCCTCTTCCCTTTATGGACCAAATGCTTGAACGTTTAGCGGGTAATGAATATTACTGCTTTCTTGATGGTTTCTCGGGTTATTTCCAAATACCCATCGATCCCCAAGATCAAGAGAAGACAACATTCACTTGTCCCTATGGCACATTTGCTTACAAAAGGATGCCTTTTGGCTTATGCAATGCCCCCGGGACTTTCCAAAGGTGCATGTTGGCTATCTTCCATGACATGGTTGAGCAAACCATGGAAGTCTTCATGGATGATTTCTCGGTCTTTGGGGATTCCTTCTCTTCTTGCCTTGCCAATTTGGAACGTATGCTTAAGCGGTGCGAAGACACTCGCCTTGTTCTGAATTGGGAAAAATGTCATTTTATGGTAAAAGAAGGCATTGTGCTAGGACACAAAATCTCTAATGCCGGTCTTGAAGTCGACCGTGCTAAAGTAGATGTCATAGCCAAATTACATCCACCTTCAACCGTGAAGGGTGTGAGAAGTTTTCTGGGTCATGCGGGCTTCTATCGTCGATTCATTCAGGATTTCTCTAAAATCGCTCGCCCGATGACCCACCTCTTGAAAAAAGATACTCCTTTTATCTTTTCTAAATAGTGTATCGAAGCCTTCAATCTTCTTAAGGATAAGCTAACTAAGGCACCGGTCTTGGTTACCCCTAATTGGGACCTACCCTTTGAATTGATGTGCGATGCTAGCGACTTTGCTATTGGTGCGGTTTTGGGCCAAAGAGTGAATAAACACTTCCAACCAATCCACTATGCTAGCAAAACAATGACGGGGGCTCAATTGCATTATACGACAACCGAAAAAGAGCTTTTAGCTGTTGTCTATGCTTTTGAAAAATTTCGCCCCTATCTTGTTTTATCCACCACCATCGTATACACGGACCATTCCGCGGTGAAGTACTTGATGACTAAGCATGACTCTAAGCCAAGACTTCTTCGCTGGGTTTTACTCCTTCAAGAATTCAACATTGAAATTCGTAAGGGTGCTGAAAACCTAGCCGCAGATCATCTTAGTAGACTTGAGGATCCATATCAAGGGGATAATCTGAACAACTAGATCAATTACTCTTTCCCCCTTGAGACCTTAATGTCTATTAATCTTAATCTGGATGACACCCCGTGGTTTGCCGACATTGCAAACTACTTAGCGGGTGGTGTTCTCATCAAAGGGTTAACATCCCAACAAAAGAAGAAGTTCTTGAATGATGTTAAGACTTACTTTTGGGATGACCCTTTTCTATTCAAACAATGTGCTGATCTGATCATTCGTCGATGTGTTGACGGACCGGCAGCTTTTGACATTCTCCAGGCTTGCCACAAAGGACCCACCGGTGGTCACTTTGGTCCCAACTACACCGCTAAGAAAGTGTTTGACTCTGGATTCTATTGGCCCACCATTTATCGTGACGCTCACGAAATGGTTAAGCATTGTGATGCTTGCCAACGCCAAGGCAAGATCACACATAAAGATGAGATGCCTCAAAATTTCATACAGGAATGTGAAATCTTTGACGTATGGGGCATCGACTTTATGGGGCCATTTCCATCCTCCAAAGGGAACAAGTACATCCTCGTAGCCGTTGACTACGTTTCTAAATGGGTTGTAGCCAAGGCTCTCCCTACGAACGATGCGAGGGTGGTTGTAAACTTTTTAAAGCAGCTATTTGCTCGATTTGGCGTTCCTCGTGCTATCATCAGTGACCGCGGGACTCATTTTTGCAACGATCAATTTGCAAGAGTCGTGGCTAAGTATGGTGTTAATCACCGTCTTTCCACCGCCTATCATCCCCAGACCAATGGGCAAGCCGAGATTTCCAACCGTGGATTGAAGCGAATTTTGGAGTGTACTGTGGGAGAGCATCGCGCCGCGTGGGCCGATAAGTTAGATGATGCTCTGTGGGCTTTCCGTACTGCTTATAAGACCCCGATCGGTTGTACACCTTATCATCTTGTGTACGGGAAAGCCTGCCACCTCCCCATCGAGCTAGAACATAAGGCACACTGGGCCTTGAAGTGGGCTAACTTCGACATCAACAAAGCTGGTGATCATCGCAAGATTCAACTCAACGAGCTCAACGAACTGAGGAATGAAGCTTATGAGAACTCGCTGATCTACAAGGAGAAGACCAAGATCATCCACGATGCAAGGATTAAGAACCGAGAGTTCCACGTTGGTGATCAAGTCTTACTTTTTAACTCTCGGTTGAAGATCTTCTCTGGCAAGTTGAAGAGCCGCTGGTCTGGTCCATTCACCGTCGCCAAAGTCTTTCCATATGGGACCATTGAGCTTTCTTAGCCAAAGGGGCCCAATTTCAAGGTGAATGGCCAACGTTTGAAGCTGTATTTTGGTGAGGACATCTCTCATGAGATGATTCCATCTCTCACCACGTTTCCCATGAACTAAATTTGGCTCGAGTCAGGCTCATGACTCGGTGAACAAAAACAAGCGCTTCTCGGGAGGCAAACCGTGATCTATCCTTTACTGCTTTCATAATAAGTGTAGGGGGAGCCCCGTATGTGTTTGTTTTCTTGTTTCTTATCTTGTGCAGGGATTCAAGCTTCAAAGAGCATCTTGATAACTTTTAACGAACCGTGATACCGTGTTCCCATCTTCCCGGTTCTATCCTAAACTCTTGTGATTCAATATTTCATATTTTCTATGTTCACATTGAAATCACATTAGTTGTCCTTTCCTTAGCAAGATTTAAACAAAGTGCACAATGTCCTAAGTGTAGGGGAGTTTACTCCCACATGCTTAAACATTGAGGACAATGTTTATCTCAAGTGTAGGGGGACTTCTATCGAAGTAAGTGGTCTTTTCCATGAATTTGCCCTCATTTTAACCGGAAAATTTGATTTTTCGACATTCTTCAAAAATTTTAATCTATTTTGGCTTAGTTGTATAGTTGTATTTTCCTTTATTATGTTTATTTCCTTTCCATTGCTAGAATAAATTTTCAATAAAGTGGTTTTAAATTTTTCTTAGTCGTGAACATTTTGACTCAACCCGAGTTTACTTATCTAAATTTACTCTAGCTAGTATCCTTAACGTGTTTAAGTCAAGTTTTGCTAGGCTTTTATATAGGGAGCTATAAAACGCGAAAGTCTTAACTCTCACGGGTTAAGAACAAGAACTTTTCGCAAGTTCCTATAATTGATCCCAGAGAGTTGTTTATCAAGGGAACTTTAAAATGCGATTTCTAAACTTGAAAAAGTCTAAGAATTTGCAAGATCCTATAGATGACTCGAAAACCCAAAACTTTGATTTAATAGGCTAAGCATCCACGAGTCTCATTCCTTGAGATTTTAAACTGTGGAGGACAAGAGATGATAGAGTCAATTATAAGTTTGGTATTCTTTCGTGAATTTATGTGTAACACCCCACTTGGATAAGTGGACCGTTACGTGTATTTATGGCGTGTCATCAAAGCATAAGGTAAATGTACTAAAACATTAAATGACCTTAACGGAAATACCGGAATCAAACATCGGTAATCCAACCATTGCTCAAAACATGAAAAATAAAATACTGAAAGAAAGGACTAAACAATGTCCAAATAAGCAGAATAATGTAAGTGCATAAAATAAGAAGTCTGGATAGCTTCCATCCCAAATGCACGTGCTCCCAGAATCCTAAGAGCGTCCCGGTGTACCTGCCGTTAGAACATGAAAGGAACTACGGCTGAGCATAACGCTCAGTGAACGGATATAAAACATGATAAGAATATACTGAATGAAATAGGCGATAGAATACTGAAGCTGTAATAATGATATGTAACATGGGGTAGAACTCCGCATAAAATATGAGAAACCTGGTTCATATATACTGATACTGAAATATAACTATTAATTCTGAAAACATGCATTTACTGTATTTTATTTACCAGAGCTTATATAGGTCACGTGCTGTAACAACCGTGCATGAATAACTGGAGGGGTGACCTCATCATGCTATAGAGGGGTGACCTCTAAATAACTGTGCTGGGTGGACGGATCAGCTCTAATGTGAAGGATGTAGAGCACACACCACATTCACCCTGATAACTTGTAACACATATAAGCCTAGGATGCATCCATACGCCCCACTAATAATACTGATAAAATGGCCAAGCTGAGCTGAGTGGGACGATGCAGGTTATCACTCTCCTGCATGTGAGTCACGACACCGGTGCCTCTAGTGTCGTAGTTACGGTACCTCCGTAAGTAGTACATAAACTGGTCGTGCTTGTATATAATGCTCAGGCAATTTATTTAGTTATTAACATGATTACTGATAAACTTAAACATATACTGGGGAAAAACATTTGGCTGAAGACGGGGAATCCTAATCATGCATAGAAAGGAAGTCCTTACTGAAAGGACGGAAATCCGTACCTCGTGTCCAGTAACTGACCGAGATCAACTGACCGAAAGTCTACTCTGATTTCACGCGAGCTACATGAATAAGGACGCGAATAAGTTAACTGATATTAGTTTATTTAATTTTTACTGATCTTATTGGCTTCTTAATTATTTATTATATTTTTGAAATTATGTACGTACATTAACTGATAAATCTAATCTTATAATAATTCTTTTAATGTATTATCGTTCTACTATCAATTCCGGTACAAGCATATTTCTGACGCTATAGTAACTGTATTAAGTATCCTGCTTAAAATATAAAGTTTCTTAAATTAGAAAGTTCCCAAGATAATTTAATTCATTTAATAAAATTATACCCATTTAGAATATTAAAGAACTATTTAATTTAATACATTCAAAATATATTTTAACCATTTATTAAACAATTAGATTAAAAGGTATAATATAAAACTCTTCGTTTTATATGTTTAAACTATAACCCGAGCCTACCGAGATACCCCAATCTCGGTCGCACTAAACAATTTCACAACTATATTAAATCTGTCTATATGAACTTTACGACAGAAAAACTGTCACAAAAAGGTGTGACCAAAAGCTGAGTGTTTAAACTGTCTATAAAGAAAACTGTCACAAAAACAGTCTGCGACGGAAAATACTGTCACCAAACCGTCGCTAATCTGAAAATAAAATCCTTTATTTTCTGTTTAGAAAACCAGGTACTGACTTTACCCTTATTCCCACTGTTTTTCTACATTTTCCCATTGTTTGGTCACGTTTTCCCCCCGTTTATATACACCAACCGCACCCTTATGTTTTCTGCCGTCCCAAACGCACCCCTTTGCTGATGTCGAAGACCCAAACACCCCCTGTTGCTACGTTATTCCCACTGTTTTCATTTGTTCGAGGCTGGGCAACAGAAAAGACCACCGAACTAACCCGTACCCCTTGTTTGTGGTAACGGTTGGTCAAAAGAATTCACACCGAGACCTGTTGGTCTCGGTTTTCCCCTGATTTCACCAGAAATCTAACACTTGATGCGTTTGTGGTTGCGTCTAACATCAAAGACCACCACCGAGAGTCCTTGACTCTCGGTTTTCCTTAAACCTACTCAAAACCGACACCCTTGTTTAGATTCGTGAATAAACAAACAGAAAAAGGAAAAAAAAAACGATTGGGTTTACCTTGGTTTGCGTGAAAGGGAAAAAAATAAAATCATACGACATCCAATCTCGATCCTCTTTCTTCTTGTCTCTTCTGTCGGCAGCCACAAACAAAAAACCCTAGTCTTGTTTTTTTTTTTTTTTTTGATAAACGGTATGTGACAAAGGGGAGGGTAACCCCCGTATTTTTTTTATTTTATTTTTTTTATAAAACCGGCCCAAGGCCCATTCTCTTCTTATTCTGCTCTTGTTTGCAACCGGCCCATCTTCTTTCTTTTTCTTTTCCTTTTGGCCGGCTAAAGCCCATTTAAGTTTCTTTTCCTTTTTTTTAAAGCCTTAAATATAAATTACGTGCCGTCGTATTTAAAACGTAATCGAGATCTTTGCGTTCTTTCGTATTAATTTTAGTTTCGCGTTCTTTCGTAGTTTTTAATAATTAAACAGCGTATTTATTATTTTGAATAAATAAATACGGGTTTTACAATTCTTCCCCTCTAAAAAGAATAATTCGTCCCCGAATTAAGGATACGACCACAATGGGTTTTACAATTCTCCCTCTCTAAAAAGAAAATTCGTCCTCGAATTATGGGTAATAAGCTGATGAAGTTATAAAAGTTGCAAGGCATAAACGCTAAAAGAGCATGAAGGCTGAAAAGACATATAAGCTGAAGGAATACATATACTGAAAGAACATGAAAGCTGGAAAGGTCTATGAGCTGAAAGGATATTTCATCTTCCTATTAAGACATACTGCTGCTGCTGAAAGGTATAAACATGTCGTGACTGAAGTGAACACGTAACATGACATATTTAAAGAGGCATGGAACGTAACCTGACTGAAAGGACTTTACTGAATTATTGAAGAAAATAATGAGAGGTCCAGATGGACTCCTCCGTTTCGAGTAGCCTCCCGCTCGAAACGATTCCTTCAAAAGATCTACACATACTAAAATCTTGAACCTGTTGACCCTGTCCTGATGAATGCTGAAAAATTTCTGGTTCCATACTTAAAATGGATTTTTCTGAATCTGATAGAATGAATAAGTTGTAGCATGTAGGGTACATGAAACGGTACGTACGATTATCCTGAAAAGATAATATTTATCTCTCTGAGCAAGCTGCTGAAAATATAAGGAACGAACTACGTGAACAATTGTGAACGTTCTACGTGAACAATTATGAACGTGGTTTACGATTATATGAGGAACGCTGGGCATGGAAGTTATTGCAAACCTGACATGTGAAACATACTGTCAACGTGATACTAGGACATATCATAAACCTATGCTGATTGAGGAAAGAATGCCAATCGATATAGCATGAGATGTGAAACGTTTGTATGATTATGTAAAAGTTATGCAAACTTGGGTTTGGTTTCTTAAGTTTTCTGTAATGTATTCGGTAACAAGCTATGAAATGTGCATCGTGTGTTGGAACACGAATCTGATCGTAAACAAAGTCATGAACGTGAATCGTAAATTTAAATCATGAGATATTATAAACATGAACTGAAACAGCATCATACTGTGAATGAGACGTAAACATAAAGGTGAACGTAAACATATACGTGATCGTGAACATGAATTCTGTCTGATATGATGGTCGATGGAATACCTTGAATTCGTACAATTTACTACTAAATTTTCTGTAGGTCCGCTACTGCGTAATCCGCTCAGATGAAAGAAAACGCGCATGCTGATTACATGGTTGGCGATGACTTAGATAGTATCATACTTTTTCCAAGTCTGTGGTAACTGATAATGATTTCATGAAAATTCGTCTCGTTTCTGTTCAGAAATTTCTAAGGATTGTAGTAACTCATTAACATGATGGTGTTCTATCTTGAACCTGCGGTATGTCAGGCATCCATATATGAACATAGCTGCATTATTGTGTGATACTGCTTCTATCAAAGTTTTTCCTGGGATTATGGAACATTCCGGTAGAATTCTGGTTGAATAGTCATAAAAATTTTAGTGAGAACTATTAGCAATTTCTGCGGTAGCAGTCAATTGAGTTCTAGAAAAGTTTGTACTTCATTCACAGGCGTCGGTCGGGACCATCAGGTGATGGCCTTCACCTTCGCAGGCTTGTCTGAAATTTCTTTCTACTGAATTAGGGTGGCTCAGAAATGCTACTCTGTTCATCTGGGATATACATCTGGAAAGCTGCTCATATAATTTCTCCTATCTGAAAATCTGCATGTCCGTGAGAAGACAATCTTACGTTCTTCTTTAGGATTGAGTAGATCGGAATGTGATCAATGAATATACTGACGATTTGTCTTAGAATTCATGGGAAAAGTTTTATTCATAATTTCGTAATATAGCTGAAGCATTTGGGAGTTCAGAATCATAAGCTAAAATTTTAAAGAGACCATAACGTGTGTAAAAGTAGTTTTGGAACATGATGTTCTTTCTCCCACCACTGACGGTGTCATGATTGTGAGTTGTTCTGGAAAAATGTTCAAGACATCATAGGAGATCAGATAAACCTCTATACGTTGAATGAACATCGATTAAGAATGGTGATCTTGTAAAATTATTGGTGGTCGATACGTGATCTCATGTTACCGGCCTTCTTTCTGATAGACATAACACGGTGCACCTTCTAGTGGTGCGCTAGGGCGAAATAAGCCTCGTACCGGTAATTCTTGCAACAAATGTTGCAACTCTTTTAACTTAGCTGAAGCCCCGCAATAAGAGTTTTGGAACAGGTTCTATTCTTGAGACTAGCTCGATGTTAAATTTCTGTCTCGTGGTTAGGAAGGAATTTCTTGAAAACTTTCTGAAATTATATCTGGAACTCTGGAATAATCTGCTGATCATGAATTTAAGGAATTTCAGAAGTGAATTAATAACAGGTAGGTAAAAGTCTTCGTAGCTATGGACTGATAGTCACGCGCTTGTAAGGCAGAAATAATTCGTACTGATTTTCTGACCGAAAGTATAATGAATATATTTGGGATTTAGTAAGACGGATCTCGTCTTTAACTGAAAATAAGGCTTTAATAAATATGGTGATACTGTTGAGTCCTTTCTGGCTGAGAGGTAGGTAAATACCTGACTTACATAAAGCTGACATAGGAATACGTGGAGTAACGTGGCGACTTCCACTGAGTAGGTTCGTCTGTAACCTCACATAATGATTACCGTGTGTTTAATCTGAATAATAATCTAGTGGTGGTGACTGAATTTTAATGATCTGATTCATGCGTGACATAATAGAACGGGTATACCCCTTTCTGAAGGGTACCCTAAATTTCTGAGGGCCTGGTTTAGAAACATACTGGAGTTAGGAGTTATGACTCGTACTCTGAGAAGATATTCGTATGACGTGTATAATGACTGGTGTCCTAGTGTCTTCTGAAACGATACTTGAGAATTGTGTCTTGACTGTTGTCTAGACATGTATTTTAATGGATGAACCTGGACAAGGTGGAAAATTTTTGGTAACTGCTAGGATTTGCGGACCGGTTAGACTACTGACCCCCTGTACTTCTGGTCACGTCCGTTCCGGAGTCCTGATGTTACTGACTAATTAATTATAAGCATGGTGGTTGTCAATACTGCTTTGTCTGTCAATTTACGGTCATTATCATGACCGTGATTCATGCAACTATTCCGACTGAAAGATTAGCTGAGTAACGTGTGACATCTAACTGAGAAGGTAAGAGCATGGAATAGAATGGTAGTGTCTGATGGTTGAAATTTATTCTTGTCAAGAATTTCAAATTTATATTTTTCGTCCTTGTTCTGCAGAGTCTTCATAGTATGAACGGCATTAGCATCTTGAGAGATTTCCAAAGTATCAGCAGCATCAGCATCTGTGTGGTCTTCAGAGTGTTAGCAGAATTAGCATCTGGTAAAATCTTCAACTCACGAGCAGCATCAGCACCTGGTAGAATATCGACAAGTGGAAACGTCTAAGATGATTAAGGATCGATTAGCAATATCCATGGAGTAGGGTACCTGGAGTACTCCTAGACTACTGTACATGAGTACAAAATGAATTTTGCAAATTGAGCATATCTGAGACACTATACATGGAGTACACATGAAATACTGTACATGGCACTGGTGGAATTTTATGGGATGATCGATACTGGTATCAATTGTCTCACATGATCAAAGACATAAATTAATTTAAACGATAGTAGATTGAACTAAAATGAGTAACATGATAGCCTGGTAATTCCTACGTAGACTTAATGCTGGTTGTTTAGAGGCTGAAAAGTATGATTAAACGGAGTTTCATCAATGTTCAGTATAAGGACATGATTGATAAAGACCAGAACATGATTTATCATGAAATAGGATTTTATTGTAATTCTTCTGTATCTTAGCATGAAAACATCATCGCCTTGCTGAAAACGTAATCCTCATAAAGAGACATGAACTTAACCAGCATGAAAACGACATCCACTTGAGAGTACAAACTTAACTGATACAAAGAACATAGAAGAATAATCAACTAAGTTTTAACATCAACTGATGTGGGTAGTTATGGTTTAATCCATAGTATTCAAAGTAGGAAGCATGTGACTAGGTATGGGTGATTCTGTTTCGATCAATACTTGTCAAAATTATCTGAGAACTGTCATGAATAGAAATGTACAATCTGGGACTAAATGTGGTTGGTTGTAGTCCAATTCATATTTGTCAAGATTTTATGAAACGTCATGATATCACAAAGGTGAACAACTATAGATCGGTTCACAAAACAACATTAAACTGAAAAACATGAAATTTGATCTGAACATTGGTGAACGTATATGGGCTGGTTCACCAAGTAATATTTGACTGAAAACATGAATCTGTCAAGAGTAAGGATGAAAGCCGTTGGGTCGGTTCACCAATACAAAAATCTGAACGAGCAAGGGTGAACGCCTATGGGTCGGTTCACCAAAACAAAAATTCGCAGAAAAGCACATGCGACTAAATATGGCCAGTCCTGTACCAACCTTTTACTTAGTCAAAAACTTTAAGAAAATGACTGATAATTGAAGAAAACTGACTAATAAATGCATGAGACACATGAAAGATAACAACGCCAAGATCTGGGAAGTTCCTGGTGACTACCCACTAGTCACAGGTCAAGTTTTAGAGCCTACAGGTCGAACCTATAGTCTCTGATACCATAATTGTAACACCCCACTTGGATAAGTGGACCGTTACGTGTATTTATGGCGTTTCATCAAAGCATAAGGTAAATGTACTAAAACATTAAATGACCTTAACGGAAATACCGGAATCAAACATCGGTAATCCAACCATTGCTCAAAACATGAAAAATAAAATACTGAAAGAAAGGACTAAACAATGTCCAAATAAGCAGAATAATGTAAGTGCATAAAATAAGAAGTCTGGATAGCTTCCATCCCAAATGCACGTGCTCTCAGAATCCTAAGAGCGTCCCGGTGTACCTGTCGTTAGAACATGAAAGGAACTACGGCTGAGCATAACGCTCAGTGAACGGATATAAAACATGATAAGAATATACTGAATGAAATAGGCGATAGAATACTGAAGCTGTAATAATGATATGTAACATGGGGTAGAACTCCGCATAAAATCTGAGAAACCTGGTTCATATATACTGATACTGAAATATAACTATTAATTCTGAAAACATGCATTTACTGTATTTTATTTGCCAGAGCTTATATAGGTCACGTGCTGTAACAACCGTGCATGAATAACTGGAGGGGTGATCTCATCATGCTATAGAGGGGTGACCTCTAAATAACTGTGCTGGGTGGAGGGATCAGCTCCAATGTGAAGGATGTAGAGCACACACCACATTCACCCTGATAACTTGTAACACATATAAGCCTAGGATGCATCCATACACCCCACTAATAATACTGATAAAATGGCCAAGCTGAGCTGAGTGGGACGATGCAGGATATCACTCTCCTGCGTGTGAGTCACGACACCGGTGCCCCTAGAGTCGTGGTTACGGTACCTCCGTAACTAGTACAAAAATTGGTCGTGCTTGTATATAATGCTCAGGCAATTTATTTAGTTATTAACATGATTACTGATAAACTTAAACATATACTGGGGAAAAACATTTGGCTGAAGACGGGGAATCCTAATCATGCATAGAAAGGAAGTCCTTACTGAAAGGACGGAAATCCGTACCTCGTGTCCAGTAACTGACCGAGATCAACTGACCGAAAGTCTACTCTGATTTCACGCGAGCTACATGAATAAGGACGCGAATAAGTTAACTGATATTAGTTTATTTAATTTTTTCCTGATCTTATTGGCTTCTTAATTATTTATTATATTTCTGAAATTCTGTACGTATATTAACTGATAAATCTAATCTTATAATAATTCTTTTAATGTATTATCGTTCTACTATCAATTACGGTACAAGCATATTTCTGACGCTATAGTAACTGTATTAAGTATCCTGCTTAAAATATAAAGTTTCTTAAATTAGAAAGTTCCCAAGATAATTTAATTCATTTAATAAAATTATACCCATTTAGAATATTAAAGAACTATTTAATTTAATACATTCAAAATATATTTTAACCATTTATTAAACAATTAGATTAAAAGGTATAATATAAAACTCTTCGTTTTATATGTTTAAACTATAACCCGAGCCTACCGAGATACCCCAATCTCGGTCGCACTAAACAATTTCACAACTATATTAAATCTGTCTATATGAACTTTACGACAGAAAAACTGTCACAAAAAGGTGTGACCAAAAGCTGAGTGTTTAAACTGTCTATAAAGAAAACTGTCACAAAAACAGTCTGCGACGGAAAATACTGTCACCAAACCGTCGCTAATCTGAAAATAAAATCCTTTATTTTCTGTTTAGAAAACCAGGTACTGACTTTGCCCTTATTCCCACTGTTTTTCTACGTTTTCCCACTGTTTGGTCACGTTTTCCCCCCGTTTATATACACCAAACGCACCCTTATGTTTTCTGCCGTCCCACACACCCCTTTGCTGATGTCGCAGACCCAAACACCCCCTGTTGCTATGTTATTCCCACTGTTTTCATTTTTTCGAGGCTGGGCAACAGAAAAGACCACCGAACTAACCCGTACCCCTTGTTTGTGGTCACGGCTGGTCAAAAGAATTCACACCGAGACCTGTTGGTCTCGGTTTTCCCCTGATTTCACAAGAAATCTAACACTTCCTGCGTTTGTGGTTGCGTCTAACATCAAAGACCACCACCGAGAGTCCTTGACTCTCGGTTTTCCTTAAACCCACTCAAAACCGACACCCTTGTTTAGATTCGTGAATAAACAAACAGAAAAAGGAAAAAAAACGATTGGGTTTACCTTGGTTTGCGTGAAAGGGAAAAAAATAAAATCATACGACATCCAATCTCGATCCTTTTTCTTCTTGTCTCTTCTGTCGGCAGCCACAAACAAAAAACCCTAGTCTTGTCTTTTTTTTTTGATAAACGGTATGTGACAAAGGGGAGGGTAACCCTCGTATTTTTTATTTTATTTTATTTTTTTATAAAACCGGCCCAAGGCCCATTCTCTTCTTATTCTGCTCTTGTTTGCAACCGGCCCATCTTCTTTCTTTTTCTTTTCCTTTTGGCCGGCTAAAGCCCATTTAAGTTTCTTTTCCTTTTTTTAAAGCCTTAAATATAACTTACGTGCCGTCGTATTTAAAACGTAATCGAAATCTTTGCGTTCTTTCGTATTAATTTTAGTTTCGCGTTCTTTCGTAGTTTTTAATAATTAAACAGCGTATTTATTACTTTGAATAAATAAATACGGGTTTTACATTATGTGAGTTAAGTATGAGCCTATTCTCCCTTCGCTTGTTAATAAATTTATCTACAATAAATAAGGTTGTACGATTTAAAAGGTTACTTAGCTTCTAGCCCAAGATCGTTTAAAGGTTGCTCGGAACGGATTAGAGTTCATAGCCAAAGCATAACTTATTGAAGCGGGATGCGAAGATTGACGAGTCCGAAAAGGCCCTAACAAGGCATGAGGGCCACATTTTGTTGCTAAAGATCCAAAAGTGATGTGAAGAATCATTTATCGAAAATCAATATGAAGGATCGAGACACATGACGAAAAGCAAATACTCCCCTAAAGATCAAGGATAAGTCTATCCAAAAAGACCCTAACAAGGTATGAGGATAAATAGATCCAAGTCCTAAAAGGAGGCGGATCGTTGTATATCAAAGTCCAAAATAAAGATTGGAGAAAAATGAAGAAGTCGTTGTCCAAATATGAAGAATCTCTCAAAACTTCAAGTGAAGAAATTCCTATTATGAAGAGAAGACCATAATTTCAAAAACGTCTCTCAAAGATTCGAAGTATGAAGTCGCTGGCAAATATCGGTCCGAGAAAGGTCTCAAATCGTGAAGCGAGTTATGCCAAGATATGAACTTTATGAGGTCCCGAGAAGCAGTTTTAAAAGATTTTGTCCTTTAGCTAACTATTGATTAAATCGTTCACCTTATTTTCGGCCTAAATAACTATCGAAATAAGTCGAACAATGCATCCTCGTGATCATTCAAGACAAAAATAAAATATAAGAGATACACCTAGGAATAAGGGAGTCTAAGTGAATAATTGGCCCACATGAGTTCGAGTTAGTTTACTAACTTATAATAACAATGATCTCGTTTTTAAGCTTGGTATGGGGAACGTGAAACTTGAGGATAATAAACATTCATGACAGCCAAAACCCAATGTAAGTGTTTGATTTCTTCACTTGTTTTCTATCTTTTTATGATTAGCATTTAATAAAGGCCAAGGTGGGTTATTTATAATGGAAAATGTAAACCGTGCTTTAAAATTAATGCATTGCATGAGGGCATTGCAATGGTCAAGTGTAGGGGATTTAATAAGTGTGAAAACACTTATCCTTTTACCACTTATTTCCAATAATGACAAAACCAAAACGTGTATTTTATGTCGTAAAAGTCGGAATTATGCGTCGTTTGTGTTTTTATTGTGTTTTAGGACCAAAAGATGAAAAAGGAAGAAAACACGGGCTTTCACGGGCTTTTATCTAAGAAAACAAGAAAAGACAAAGTCAAAAGATCAAGAGTGCTTAAAAGACGGATGTCCAAGACCTATTCTGAAGATTTATCGAAGAACAGTTAAAAGACGAAAGTTTAACGAAGTCGAAGAACTCGAGTCTAAATAAATGAAGAAATGTTAAGACGAGTTTAATTAATCCCGAGACGACATCGAGAAAGACAAATGAATTAAATCGAGTCGAGAAGAAAAAGAAAGAAGGAAGCACCACACATGCACTTCCCACTTCCCTATAAATACCCTCCTAATCACATTAGGAGGGGAGTTAGCTAATTTTTACTTTTAGTTTTTCTTTCTAGTTTTAGAGAGAGAAAGTTCCCAACTTTCTCTCACTAAGTTTTTCTTTGTTTTCATCTTTTAAATTTAAGCTTTCTTTAATCTTTGTATTTGGATTCCATTAATCAAATTCAAGTTAAGTTTTAAGTTTTTAATCTTCTTCTACATTTCTTGGTTTACTTGAT
>JANFOE010000803.1:37500-62147 GCA_025667525.1 Glebionis coronaria
ACCCGGGTCACCCCAAATCCAGCGGGTCTAGCCGGATTTCGAAAATGTGAAAACCGGGTCGATATGACCGTTTTTAACTGGAATTGAGCCAACTGGTTAATCCGACCGAATCGACCAGGTCTGAAAACATTTGTTTTTTTCTAATTATAAAGACTATTGTAACAAACGTTATGTTCATGGGAAAGGAACCTACTTCACAACTAATGCAAGAACTAAATAAATTTAAATTTAAGAAGGTAAGTTCCTTATCTCTATCTCCATGTTATAGAACCAAAAGTACCATTAATTGCAGAATCGGTACGACATGCATTTTGTATAAATTTCCATGTGTGTATAAGTGGTGACACATGTTATTGTTTTCTTAAGTATATAGTAGTATGTGAGATGCCTGCTACTTTTTCACCACAATTTGGTTAATGGTTACAATTGTTTTATGTAAATGATTAGAAATCTAAAACCACACGATGAGCCCAAACACGGATGAATCTTAAAGTCAAAACATTTTCACCCTATTTAGTGCTGACACCCATATTGGCTTCACTATTCTAGTAAATTTACCTTCCAAAACCAAGCTGCAAATTTACACGTTTGTTATGGGATTATGAATTATGACTAACTTAGCTAGCAACCTCATAACTGTTTATGTGTGTGTTCAATCTTTCTAGTAACTGGAAGGTAACATAATAAGAAAATGTGATAATACATAAATAGCAATGGCGTAATCAATATAATTCATTCAGAGTGTGATTTGGGGCAAAAGAAGTACATGTTTGACTTGTTAGGAATAGTTAACTCAAGAAAGACCCACAAGTAGTCTGTAAGGTTATTCGTCCATCTTTGTTGCCAAACCTAGGAGCAGGTTGTATTGATGCTCATAAGTGCAACCACGTGCATATATAATCTTCAGAATATGTAACAGAGAAAGAAGCATCATTGCCTTATCAAGTAGAACTCCAGGATCCCTGCCAAACGGAAGAACCGCCTATATTAGCCAAAGTAAAAAAAGACATTATAGGGGTTGCATTCAATTCTAAGGAGACTGCAGGTGTTGTTACAGTTGGTTTCTCATAGAGGTGTTGTTACAGCTTGTTACTATAACATATGGCTCGTGACATACCAATGCCTTCTTTAATTAAACAAAAAAGAACATCTCTAATATGACATTGTTGAATTCCTTCATAATCAAAAATTTAGAATCTTAACTTAGATGACCTGTTTGCATCTACTGCCAATCTGCAACTCGGGCAAACGGCTAACTTTGTACATGTCTAAAAACATCATGATTTATTGCATATTTGCTTGTAGGAATTACAACTACATTCAAACATACCACAGGTTTAAGTAGTTCTTTGATTATTTATTGAGCTTGTCTTAAACCGTACATCAATGGATACTCGCAGGCAACTCGAGCTCAATCAAGATGTGAATATGTTCATTTAGCTGCTCATAAACCACTCTACCCCTCAAATTCTCCTCCTTTTAAAAAAAATTAAAAAAATATAACCAACACCTTTTAAAAGTACGTTAAATCTACAAATAACGTGTGGAATTGATGAGGTGTTAATTCTAGTGGCTTGAGACTCGCGGTTTTTTTAAATGATCACAGAATGAATTTGACTCTTCTATCATTGAATAAAAATGATTTAAGAGCTTATTTTCTTATTACGTCCTATTCTAAAAGCATAATATATAAAAGGTATAAGAGGCTCGTACATGCTTATAGTAAGCAGATACACAAATCTTAAATAACCCCCAACAACATTGAATCAGATTAATTTGCAAAACACAAATGTACCTCGTGAACCATTTGTGTTGGTAATCGGATGATTTTCTTAGAGTAGCAACAACAACACACATGGACCGGCTACATCTTTTTATATGCAAATCAGTGAGCATTATCATAGGTAGATCAGGTGCATCGACAACCATCTCAATCAAATTATACCCATATATCATGTGTAGTGAGTTTTTAAGCTTTTGCTCAGAGGTCGAATTTTTTTGTTTGTCACTAAATGAAACACAACTCGCCATGTCAACTGAGTAAAACTTATGAGACTTCTTATCAATCTTCTTCTTCCATGTCAGGCCTGCATATTTCACACCACGTGCATCATTAAACATGAGAAGTGGAAGAAAAGTACTCGTACTAATAAGCAAATTTCATGTTTGATTAACAGTTTTGACTTTTGAAGAGCTATATTTCTACTGTGATGAAGTGGAGAAGCTATACAGTTAAAAACACTTCTAGTCCTATCTAATGATGAATGTTACATAAAGTATAAAAATATTTAACTAAGTACTCCCTACTTTTGCAAATGTTTTTCCCAGTACAATTGATGTCGGTTGGTGTCCATCGAGGACTTCTGAAGAGCTCCCCATCAAGGACTTCTGAAGAGCTCCCCATCTCAGTTTATTTAGTGCATTACACCAGATTTAGTAGTCTGAACAAAAAAGCTTACCAACCGATAGATATAACATAAAACACATAAAAGTTATAAATATTACGCACCATGATTAGAGATCTCTATTCTGGGCCTCTTAATCTTTAGTGTAGCGACTGGTGGGGCTAAGGCTGTTGGAGTGGGAGCTACAAAGGATTCAATCTCCCATGAATAGAGCCTCTCTGGTCTCACGATAGAATCGGTTACATCCCACTGTACCTGGTATTGTCAATAGATGGTATGACATGTTAGCATTTGGCTTATCTAATTAGCCACCAGGCGTGATTAAATTATGTGGGGAAACATAGCATTTGGCTTATTTAATCATCCCACTGTATACACTGTTACATTCAGTAAGAAAGCACTAAAAAGGAATGGTACAAAAAAAGCGCCACAAATACTAACACTAATCATTCTAATCCATCTTCTATGCAACTGGTGTAGTAAGGGAGTATCATACCAACTGATATTTTGTTGTAAAAAATACCCAAGCATATAGTCAATATAAAGCCCACGTAAAGTTGTATAATCTCATAGTTCATGATTTTAATTGTTTAACTTTTAGTTACGGGAATCAATTAAAACAACATTAAATTGGGGTGATGTGAGTCGTATTTTCTCAAATGAGGTCTATTAGATAGAGGTTTATTTAAAAACAGAACTGAAGACGAAAGATGCACCAATCGCTAGAATGATCCAAGAGAAGGTACAAAAAGATACATGCAAACATTTAAAAAATTTGATATCAGTTTTCAAGTCACATACTTGTAATTAAGTAGATAAGTAGTGAAGTACAACAAATCATGTCCCTTTCCGAAAGATGAGAAGTGCATCCCTTGCCCCGATAATTTAAAAGAAGAATGTCTCACCAAAAGACATTCCAAAAGTTATATAAGCTTTCAGTGTCCAGATGGTCAGTATAATGATCTTGCTTCTCTTTTTCTAACCACATATAAGCACATTCAGATGTGCTCAAAGGTCGAAACAAAGGTATATCACAATGATTTATCTTCATTTCTAATAGTTTAAAAATTGATTTACTTTTTGTATGAAACATAAACAAATTTAAGAAAATAATGTATCATTATTGTTGGATAACACAACTTAATAAAGTGTTATAGAAAGAAGATAAGGTAGACTTCTTCATTAAAAGTATCACTAAACCAAACAAACATCTAAAAGAAAAATCCACCATGTCTAACTTACGTGATTAGCAGGTTCCAACACGGGGTCTTGCACAAGAACGACACTAACGGTATTGAATTTTATAAAAAACCTGAGTATGCTTGACACACTATTTCTGACCCGTAATTAGTGTCGATCTTGGTTGAAATGTTGTGCCACTACTCTTAACTGCAATAGCACATCCAAAAACCCCCTTACTCACATTATTAGAAATAGATACGGGTTCTTACCAATTAGGTTGTATATCACACGGTGTCCCAATGAATTCCTGGCTCACCACTGGTAAATGAGCTCCTACCCTAATCCACACCCATACCTAGGAATTTTGTTTCACGTCATCAAAAAGCTGTTTTGTATCACTCACACGCAACCTGTCAAAAGTAATTTGCATGTATTTTATCATAGCTACATACACACTTTCGATGGGCGTTAAGGTAGACACTATAATCAAAAGAGGTAAAGTTCTATTAAGCAAGTAAATGATCTTTGCAAGCTGATATCCTCATGAGTAGCCTATTGCAATCAACAAGACCAACATAAATAAAGTGACTTCTTTAGGTAGTTTAACAATTATTAGCCAGCTTTTCTTCACCAAAAAGTCATTGAGATCGTATGTTGTTTTCTTTAGTGCTCCATTCCTCCTACTTTGCACCTCTTTCGTCATCTTTTCAGATTTAAACAACCAAATTAAAAAAACACAAAAAGAAAATACCAATTATCAGACAATTATCATTAACAGTACAGTAGTAATAATCACAAAAGTTACATAGCTCAGCTTGCTTGAGTTTCTTTGTCTGCTCTGCTGCCTAAAAGAAGACACCAATCAGAAACAAAAGGACTAAATGCTTTTGATAACAAATGAAGGTGACTTTCAACCCATTTACTTATCATGAGTCAATTTATATTAAACTTTATTTTTAATGGGTTTGACGAATTTGTGTTGATATATATGAGCTATGATATTATAAAATACGGATCCAACAACTACTTAAGCTACATGCATTAACCGGCAGGTAATCTATCTATTGTGCCTCAAGTCAACTTATCAAGAATTGAATGGCAGGTTATAATCTACAAATTTGAATATGATACGCTTTTAGAGGTTGTATCCAAATAAATTAGACGTGTTTCAATTTGTTCCCTTTAGACCATTAGATCCATAAAACTGCTTAAATATGCACAAATAGATAATCGTGAAAGAGTGGAAACTCACTAAGAAATGGTTGCCGTAGTTTCTTCGTACCTACAAGCTAGAAAGGACCAACATTACACACAATTTTGTAGTGGAATCGATTTGAAGAGCTTGTTTATAGTAATGCTTGGCAAGATGGAGATCCAAAGAAACTCCTTGCCCATGCTCATGCATCTATCCCAAGTTAAACATAGCTTGAGCATTTAACTGGATTTTAACATGCATCAACCTTACCGGCGAAGCCATCTTCTGACGCATCAACCCTTAATTCCAATTCCACCTATAATCACAATATTGGGAAACCATAATTACCAACGAAATCCAAAACTAAATAAACAATTTCTGAAAAGTAACTTATAAAAACAGATTGCAAAAAAGAATGTTACAAATTATATCCATAACAATCCTACCTTATATATTTAGTATATGTGGTATTTACTTTATTTCTGTTGTTGATATTGAATGATGGAATTTTATTGTTGTTTGAATAACATAAAATTGTAATCTTTTGAACCACACATTATCTGCCAAAAGATGACTCCTTGTCATCCATTCATGTCACTAATATGTACCTTTTATATGGTAAAAATAACATATGGAACCTACTATCCTATCGTCCTATACATAGTTTGACTAATATTATATAAAAATTATTAGGTATTTAATATGGCGAACCTTTGCTAAGAGTAGATCCACCAGCAAACCGAGGTAGCTCAGTTATGGTTGCAAATGATTCATCCGAAAAACCATCACCACATTGTGACCCTTGGACCAATTAGTAACTGTCAAGGGACCATCGAAGGTGCCAAACGCTGATTTCAAAGATCACTAAATGTCAGATTGCAGCAATGTAATAGCATATGATGCATGCACCTGAACCCGACATTAAAGATTCAATTTTAGATAAAAACGAAAACTTTGGATTGATCTGAAGTAGGAAGGGTAAAAAAGCTTACATTGGTCGAGAGTAGGTCCGCTAACCCGCATGGGCAAAAGATGGCCCACAAGAAAACCCACGCCTCCATCGCCATTGCATCGCCAGCCAGTCGTACGGACCGTCCCTACAATCTACACCGAATGTCTCATCCATAAAAGAGGATGCCTATTGAAAAAGTAATGACACTCCATCAAGAAGCTTCAAAAGTGGTTTCCTTGCCCGTACAAAAACATATATTCTTCACTAAATAAGTTAAGAGTTAAGAGTTAATGAACCATATGGTTCCATATTTGACATCGGTTTTGAACCTTTAGTGACACCAATTAACAGTTCGCCAAACACCAATAGACGACTTAACAATCCCATCAATCAATCAGGCCGCTATCTAAATCACCAACAACACTGTTACTGAAGCTGATTGCATCATTTTTAGCACATCTCGTGCATTTGTATAAAGATAATAAAGAACTTATATCAGCAACCCCAGTCAGCATATTATGTAAGCAATTTAAAGTTTGCTTACTCCAAACTAATTAGTTCGAAAAACCATTAAGAGGGTGTTTGGAATTTCTAATTCAAGTGCGTCTCAGCAAATGCATTCTACAACTATGAAAAACACGTGAATACCTTATTTGATGTCCAACTGGCAGGGATGACAATATTCTCTTTACTTTCTCTCTGTTCATGCTCCTAGAGTGTACCACGTGGGTGTCAAGGATGATGATTTTGAGATCTTCCTACTTGTAGGTGTCTTTGAGGACCTTGAATGTACCGCCACGAACCCTAACAACAACAACATAAAATTAATTATCAACTTGCATTAGAACACAAGTTTTGTACAGTTTATATACTTGCAGTTATCTAGGTTTTGGGAAAAAAATACCTGCAATAAAGTTCTGAGGTTTTCATCTAACTAAAGATCGTTACAGTGTGCATAAAATTAGTTCCAAAAGAACACAACAAAGATTAATTAATAACAGCATAATTAATAATTCAGGGTTATTGTTTGACTGATGAAAAATTAGGGTTTTTGTGAATGGTGGTTAGATGTGAATGAATGTCTTTGGATGTGAATGAATGAGAATTTATCGGTCGGGTACAGGACACGGCCCAAATGATATCACGGACGGATTATGCTGACGTGGATTTATATAATGCCATGTGGCATATCCCTCCTCTTATATATAATGTAAAGATATATATATATATATATATATATATATATATATATATATATATATATATATATATATATATATATATATATATATATATATATATATATATATATATATATATATATATATATATATATATATATATATATATATATATATATATATACATATATACATATATATACATACATATATATATATAAATATATATATAAATATATATATATATATATATATATATATATGTGTATATATATATGTATATATATATATATATGTATATATATATATATAGATATATATATATATATATATATATATATATATATATATATATATATATATATATATATATAAATATATATATATTGTAACACCCCCAATTTATACAACTCAATACAGCGGAAGACTAGTTGGTGTTACGGGATAGCACATTACTCACATCATAGACAACGCATAAAAATCGCGTCGTTTATTAATAAAGCATTTCCATTCATAAATATCAAAGTTATATAGGTCCCAAGTCACTACATTTGATACAAAGTTTTACAAAGTATTTGAATGGAAAATATTGTTTAAGTGCGGGCCATGAATTCTTGTCGTCTTCCCGAGAATTACCTTCAAGTACCTGAGATAAAACATGTTAAAAGAAAAGGTCAGCGATAACGCCGAGTGAATTCATAGAGTTTAAATAAAATCCATCAATATAATATTAGTATAAAATTATTACTGAAAATCATTTGTACAAATCATTTTAATAGGCCATAAAATAGCCAAAGTCATTTCATACAAATCTTCATCAAAATCATAATATAGGTGTATGCCTTAAAAATCATTATACGAGCCAATGTCGTAAAAACATCATACAATACGTCTTATGACGTTGTATGAAAATAAAAACCGTTATATGAATATGGTTATGAAAAACCGAAATACGAACATAATATCAATAGTATGACCCTGTATTGCTAGTCAGGCAATACATCGTAATTCGGTGCGTCTATTAGTATTTCGGTAATTGGATTATTATAAGCCGCATGACATTGTTACCTTACTAAACCAACAACGGGTAGCTAACCCGATACTCAATTTGCCCATCTAAAGTAGCGTGTCGTCACAAAGGTCACGCTATGGAAATCTTCTCATACATAAATTCGCTTACCAATCAATGTGGCACGACGGGGATCAACCGTCAAGGCGCGAACTGGGGTGATCGTCCCCAAATAGTACTATTATATGCATAAGCGTCTACCAAATCCCGGTAGTTCACAATTCATGCTAATGGGACTTTTAGTGACATAACCTAACTTTAATAATCCATTTAATTTCATCTATCGGGTCCTTTAATCATTTATCGGGTCATACAATCGGGTCATACAATCATTCGGGTCCAAATCAATAAACAAACAATCGGGACAAATGGTGTCCTATTTTATAAAAACTAACATGTTATCTCCCTCGCGGGTTTATAAAACATTTCATAAAAACATTTAAAAGAGTGCGAGGCTATGAACTCACGTTGATGTGGGAAGGCGGGTTATCGGCAATTCGGACGTACGGTACGTGCTTCAATCACGGAAACCTAGACAAATAATACTCGTCTTAGACTCATGTCCAATGACTTTATAAAAATAACAATTATGTATACATATGATGATTATATATTTATGATGATCAAGTGGGTTTACATATTCTCTTTTACTCATTTTAGTGTTATATGTCGGTAACTTTTATACTAGTTTACTAGTTTTACCTATTTACACGTTTTAAGTCCAGTAAGCTTATTATAAGTTATTTAACTTGTTTTACTCCATTTTATACTTATATTATCAGTATTTAAACTTTACAAGTTGGGCCCAAATGGGTTAAGCCCAATAAGTTCTTTTTATAAGAGTTTAACTTATTTAGTCCAATTATTAGTCCAACATGTTTACTTAGCTCGTTAATATCCGTATGTCCTATAGTTCGGGTTTTATCGGTTTCTACTTGTATTAGATACTTATATATCAGTATATGACTTTTAAAAACTTTACATTAGACGGGTTTGATCGTCTAAGTTTTATTTGGCGAAAAACGTTAATTTTACGGTAATAGCCGAAAAAGTCGTAAAAATCGTGTTTATAGTTTTATAACTTATAAGTATTATTCCACTACCATTTTTATAATTTATACACTTATTTAACCTTTTAAATATTTATATAAATAAAATTTATAAGTTAGTGGGTTTTTATTTTACATTTTATACAATATAATTTTGAGTGCTTATATAATAATAATAAACATTAATTCTCAAAATCTGATTTTTATTTTCATCTTCACCAAAACTGCCATATCTAGAGTTCTATATGGAGATAGAAGCTCAAATTTTTATCACATAAACTACATGATATGTGCTCCATTTAACTCTTCTATAGCTACTGTTGAATCATCATCTAAGTAGTTTCTAAAAATCGTCCAAAACAGTGAACTCAGATTTGTACCTTAAACTTGTTTTGATCATATCTCACTCATTACAATGATTCCATTGCATGGCCAACTCTCACATGTGTACAAGACCCATATCTTACTGTTTATTCATTAATCTATGCCATTTTTATCAGTTCACCATTTGATTCTTTACTGTTTTATACAGCCAACAAACTTAAACAAGATTTTAGCCTTGTTTCTTATAGTCTTTCATCTTTTTAAGCATGTTTATCAACACCAAATCCCCACACAATATTTTTAATCATCATTCATCATCATATACATATACATAAGTAAAAGAAATACAAGATTACATATTCAAAAATAACAAGAAGATGAGGAGTACAATCTTTATACCACCAAGTTGATGTAGGTTATGATTTAGACATGGATTTTGATGGAGAAACTTGTGCATAACCATGACCATCTTCAAGACCACCATTCTTCATGAATACCTTGTGGAAAATCATCCCCAAGACACCATGAAAACTCTTCCTTGGATGTTATAAGCACCACCAATTTATAGAGCTTCAAAAGGGCTTCAACTTATGTGTAAATTACATAAGATTCCATGGTAAATTTTGATCAAAAGTGGTGTTTAGGGTGAGATATGGGACGGCATAAATGGGAGAAATGAGAGGATTTTTAGTAGTTTGCATGTTGTAAATGGATGCAAATGGTTTTGGTTTGTGGTTTTGATGTAATGTGGCTTACAATGTAAGCTTTAGCTTACATGTGTAAGTTTGAAGCTAACACTTTGACACCTAAGTGGTGTTAGCTTAGTTAGGCCGGTTTTGGAGTGGGGGTGGGACAAGTGCCCCACTTGTCTCATCCCCATTTATTTACGGGTACTCCTCGATTCTAGTTTCCTCAATTTGCGTGCCCTTGGGTCGTTTTACGAAAAACGTTTTTATAAATTATGAATCAACGGCACAAAACGAATCTAATAAAAAGTGTCTCATCAAAAACGGAGTTCGAAAACGTAAATACGTAATCCTAAGGTTTCCGGTTTAGTCATAAAGGACGTTAAAATAAAATCGTAAGTCCTAATCTCTTCTCGTAAATTTGTGAGTTTATGAACTAACACATATTTAAAACTCCAAAATAATATTCACGGATAAATTTATTTTCTGAAATGTCGGACTGTCACCAAAGACGGTGTATGTAAACGTAAGCACGTAACGTTGAATCCTCCGGTTTAGACGTAGTTGACGCTACTTCAAGACGTAAATCCAAATTTCTTCCCAGAAATAAGTGAGTTCATATAATAACATTAAAATAATATTTTCAATTAAATATTGAGAATAAAATATCAATCATAAATTGACGGATTGTCACAGCATTTACCCCTAAACATGATCTTTGTCCTCAAAGATCATCTTACTACTCGCTTCTTATTGAGTTAAAGCCATGTGGGTACTTCCTCCACATTCGGTCTTTTCTCACAAGTGTAATTCATTACAATACGCGAGTTTCATCAAACATAACTACGGGAATAAGATCAGGCTAAATGTTGTCTTAGTTTCTCTATCCATGATGTTCACGGGTTTTTGATGAATGCAACTTTTCGCCGATCTAAACTTTACTAAGAACAATCAGATTTTCACTTGATAGATATTCCATCAAGTTCGATTTACGAAACATAATTCACGCAGTTCTTGAAGTCCTAGGGTAGATCCAGCTTATATGCCTTTCAAACCAATCTTTCACGTCATCTCAATGGTCCCATACAACGGGGACTTATATCCCATGATTTGTCAGATCATTAGTTCATTTCTCCAAGGTTAAAAATTTTGGCATAACTTTGCTACCCATTTGGCACTTCAAGATCTACATTTCATATTCACATAACCTCTTGCCCACTATCGGCAGTCAATAATCAGATCCTAATTTCAACAATCATTTCAGATCTCGCGGGTCGGGTATTTTGCAAGGTTGGGTTCGCCATCATAGGAAACCTTAAACCTAAACGACATGTCCAACTCACAATGGGTGTATGTCGGGTGTCTTTATCTCAACTCCTGCTTACAGATGCTCTAATATTTAGATCCTAACAAGATTCGATCTCAATTCTAATACGATGATTACCAATGGTAATCCTTCCAAAGGAAAGCGATTATACGATTTATTACCAAAGGTCATTCATTCAAAAATAAAATAGCACTTATATTACTTTGTATCGTTACTTTACCTCGTCCCTTCGATTGGGGTGGTACATAGTACTCTCATCAAGGTTCGTTCTCAATGATTTCTGAGCAAATCTCTAGAAATTCGATGCGAAGCGAGGATCTTGATATAGATGATCGATACAGACACACTATGTTTATATAACTCTTTTGCATTTATCATTAACGGGAATGATATTAGCAGATTTGGTCAGTCTGTCGTCGATGACCCAAATCGAACCAAATTCAGATGATGACCCTAGCAATAGCTAAACGTTTACTAATGTATGAGGCGATGTTTGCCTTCATAATTTGTCATTAGTACAACTTCTTTAGACAAAGATACTTCTAGTCAGAAATGACATAAATAGAATACTTATACTTACAAATTCCAACATATCTATATCTCACAATCCTCCATATTTAGACAATCACAAATGGCCTTTAAAATATTTTAACGCTATCGGCTTCTCAATTCTAATGGTTCATATAAGCCGTGAACCCATTTTTATTATCTATTTTATCCTTTTTACAACATCAGCTATTTTTATATTGTTCGGCAATTTATTTTGCACCTTCATTATTAAGGAACATATCCTAATTGGTTCTTTATCTTTTCTATATAATGTGTCAGTAATTACGTTCACCTTTCGTCATATTTTCTAAGTTTTAGTTTTAGTTTCAGCTATCATTTTTATCCGTTTTGCTCAATCCGGTGTTTAAAGCGTCGATAATTATTACAATTAATTAAATAATAATTACTAAATTTTTATGAAATGTAAACGTAAAGATTTTAAATTTCTTAGTTCGACCAATTATATAAAATGTTCAAAATAAATTTGAATTTAATTAACAAGATTTTTGTTCATTTATCGAAAATATTTAATAAGATTCGTAAATGTTCGAAAAACCTTTGTTTATACTTTGGTCAAAGTTTTCTTAGTTAAAAAGCAAAAATTGTCGTTTTAAGTTTTCAGGTTATGGTATAAATGGTTTTACTCAATCCTTCTTAAGTTATCTTGAGGTATACACAAACATTTACCCCTAAACAGAAGTTTAGTTAAACGGTTTGTGTATAAGGGAATAATCCCTTAAAATCCTTTGTTAAAACATATGTCGAAATATATTTGCACTTTCTTTTTAGTATAACTCAAAGTCTTAAATGACTTTTAAATTTTTAAGAGTCAATTTATATTCCATTATCTATTAATCACATGGTCAAATCATGTAAAGTATTAAGTCTTAAATCTCATGTTAAATATTCAAGGTACATGTTTTTATTGTTCGGTCAATTCAGGGCAATCTATAAATAATTATTAACTCATTCTTATTAATATAAACAAATAAATGGTCCTTAATGATCATAAGCATGAATTTATCAAATTACAGCCTACACACGTGATTCACCAAATTTATGAATACTACATGTGCATCGGTCAATCCAAACGACATCACGTGAAACTCATAATGTTCATCACAAGTTCTGGATGTAATGATTGGAATAGATAATCTTTTTCGCAGATGCGAAGTTTGATGATAACCATGCCATGGATCAAATCTTTAAAACATACACTAGAACCTTGTAAATGATCGAACAAATCTTCCATTTCGAGTTATGGATATCGCTTTCGATTGTCAATTTACTCAGTCACAGTAATCTATAAATATAAGGAATGATATCACCACAGCTCTTTATAATGACGAGCTTGGTAGAAAAAAAGCTTTCTCCGATAACCCTCTCAGTTGTACGGTAGTTCCTTTAATCCAGATGGTGCTGACGTACAGTGCACAAGCCACAGGTGCAGCACCGGGAATATAATTAATACCAATTTCAACTTGCCTTAATGGCAAAAGTCTAGGTAATTCATTAACAAATACTTACTAAAGTTTCAAATAGTAGGAACAACTTTTAATAAATTCGTATTAGGTTCTTTCTAGATTATAATATCTATGACTAGTTCACAACCATTCACGGTATAATTTCAAGTCTAAATACAGGATATGGTCATCCATCAAGAATTATTTAGATCACTTTTGATAATCAACATCTTATCATTTAGGGGATTTCTAATCGAGTTCCCATTAATTAAGACAATGTCGTCACGTCATAATCAATCAATTCATTCTACTGGCACTACCAACTTTTCAGTTTTATTGCCGTCGATAAGATGTGAACTTCTCAAAAGACTAATAATAACTCATAATCCTTCGCAAATTCAAGGATATATGGAGACACAACTAACCTCAAAAGAGTAAGGTCAACGCATAATCTACGCGAGAGAATTTCAAATCAGATACAGACGAAAACATTTAACGAATATGAATATATCCCATGTTTTCATAATTTGAGTACGCATTCGAAAGCTCCTCGGATCGTTACCCAGGTCATTCAAATGAAATCAAATCATAAGAAATTATAAGAACGTCGATACATCCAGTCGGGTATCAATACTCGGTAATCAGATACTTTTCCTAAGAATCTCACTACGGGAGAATTGGACAAGAAAGTATTGTCAATTGTCAAATAAGACAATTTCCACAGATGAGTAAATTCGACTCAGAAGAATAGATGCTACAGGCACATATGTAGGTGTCCCTAACACTATGTCCCTATTTTTCACTTCTTGCAGATCTCATAAAATTTAATCTTTCACAATCTCCAAAGAAAATGTAGTGTTTATTCATTAGTTTTATGGTGACTACTAATCAGTCTTGCATGGTCCATTCCAAATTGTATGTAGGCGCGCAACTATATACAATTCCAAGATTAACGATGCAATACTCAGTTCGTCAAAATTTTATCATCATGTTTATAATGAAAACATTTTCATGCTTAATTCTTAAATAAGAATCAAAAATAAATTTACAAAGATTTTCCTTATCATGAAAACAATTAAGTTTTCCAAAGTGTTTTATAAACAACTTCATTTCAATAACAATCACTTATAATCTCACTATGAATAATCCTTATAGTGATGAAAATTCAATTTTTCTCAAGGCATACTGTTTTATCTTATAAAAAGAATGAGTGATCTGCAAAGGAGCGATGAAAGCTTGTTCACCAAGAACTAACTACAACATGATAGGAAATGAGCTTTAGCCAAATAATCATGAGGTTCATGATCTTGATGGCACTCAAAAAGAATAATCCACAACGTAACTCAATTCAAGATGAGTACTTGTTCAATGGTTGCATCACTAATGTGAACATTATGATGAAGCAATAAAAGATAGATAACATCGATAAATGTAGAATTTAGCAATCAAGGGTAGTCTTTCCATTAATCACAAACAAGTCAAATTGTACCGTAACACATTACGTGTCACTATGTCATACAATTCTCAGAACTCATCTTACCAACTGATGTCTTAGTTAAGTTAGGGATTTTTAAAAGATACCACAATGAATACTAGTCTACAAGAGTCATTAGGTGTTTCACATGTCCAGGAAGATCCATCGGTCCCAATTAAGAAGAAGATTTCTTCAATTTATTTCTTGGACACTGGGCATCCTCATTAGTGGACAATGGCCTAGGAACAACCCTTAACATGAATTAACAATCAATTAAAACCTTATAATTCAATCATAGAACTTAACGACTTCTATTAACAATCTCATATTCCATACGGTTAAAATTTTACTTCATTCAAGTTTCAATCAACTTATACTCAATTCGATATCCTACCTTATTTTCCAATACTTTCAACCTTATTCTTAGGCTTTAATAGGGCAATAAAAGCTCGATATGAACAACACTTAATTTCCAATCCTATAGCTCTTACAACAACAATTATCAAATGAGTCACTAGTATGAAATGACTTGATCATTCAACTAGACTTCTCGGAAAGGTACTAGTGGCATGAGGCTTTTGGGTAATGATTCCAATGACAGCCTCAAGTGCAACATTCACCCTTTCGATTTCAAATTTAAGAATTGGATGACAACGAATCAGATGACATCTTTCCAGGTGATAACGTTTTGTCAAACTATACTCTATGAGGAAATATCGTCATGACATCGATATCAGATTTAATCTCGCCAATTCTTCTTTAATATCATAAACAACTAATATCTACTTTTCTACGAATATTAACCATTCGTTGGGATCATAAATATCCACAACTTGGTTTAGATCTAGGATAGCTAGAATTCCTATGAGAATAGCTTCGATTAATTACTAGGGAATTTAGGGTTTCTTGTGACAATCTACGTCGTATAAATATCAAAATAATCATCAAACAATCATGTAATCAAATTACATCATATATATAATCCAAGTTATATATATATTAAAATAACACTTCTCAGTCTGGCCTTGTCGGTAACTCGGGAATTCTTCGGCACCGTTATAGTCAAAATATTTTTAGACATTTTTTGAAAAATATTCATAGTTAAAAGATTTTGAAATGTTTTATTCAAAACCTTGGTTTTTAAAAATCTTTCGTTCTCTATAACGAGAGCTCTGGTACCAAACTGTAACACCCCCAATTTATACAACTCAATACAGCGGAAGACTAGTTGGTGTTACGGGATAACACATTACTCACATCATAGACAACGCATAAAAATCACGTCGTTTATTAATAAAGCATTTCCATTCATAAATATCAAAGTTACATAGGTCCCAAGTCACTACATTTCATACAAAGTTTTACAAAGTATTTGAATGGAAAATATTGTTTTAGTGCGGGCCATGAATTCTTGTCGTCTTCCCGAGAATTACCTTCAAGTACCTGAGATAAAATATGTTAAAAGAAAATGTCAGCGATAACGCCGAGTGAATCCATAGAGTTTAAATAAAATCCATCAATATAATATCAGTATAAAATTATTACTGAAAATCATTTGTACAAATCATTTTAATAGGCCATAAAATAGCCAAAGTCATTTCATACAAATCTTCATCAAAATTATAATATAGGCGTATGCCTTAAAAATCATTATACGAGCCAATGTCGTAAAAACATCATACAATACGTCTTATGACGTTGTATGAAATAAAAAACCGTTATATGAATATGGTTATGAAAAACCAAAACACGAACATAATATCAATAGTATGACCCTATATTGCTAGTCAGGCAATACATCGTAATTCGGTGCGTCTATTAGTATTTCGGTAATTGGATAATTATAAGCCGCATGACATTGTTACCTTACTAAACCAACAACGGGTAGCTAACCCGATACTCAATTTGCCCATCTAAAGTAGCGTGTTGTCACAAAGGTCACGCTATGGAAATCTTCTCATACATAAATTCGCTTACCAATCAATGTGGCACGACGGGGATCAACCGTCAAGGCGCGAACTGGGGTGATCGTCCCCAAATAGTACTATTATATGCATAAGCGTCTACCAAATCCCAGTAGTTCACAATTCATGCTAATGGGACTTTTAGTGACATAACCCAACTTTAATAGTCCATTTAATTTCATCTGTCGGGTCCTTTAATCATTTATCGGGTCATACAATCGGGTCATACAATCATTCAGGTCCAAATCAATAAACAAACAATCGGGACAAATGGTGTCCTATTTTATAAAAACTAACATGTTATCTCTCTCGCGGGTTTATAAAACATTTCATAAAAACATTTAAAAGAGTGCGAGGCTATTAACTCACGTTGATGTGGGAAGGCGGGTTATCGGCAATTCGGACGTACGGTACGTGCTTCAATCACGGAAACCTAGACAAATAATACTCGTCTTAGACTCATGTCCAATGACTTTATAAAAATAACAATTATGTATAAATATGATGATTATATATTTATGATGATCAAGTGGGTTTACATATTCTCTTTTACTCATTTTAGTGATATATGTCGGTAACTTTTATACTAGTTTACTAGTTTTACCTATTTACACGTTTTAAGTCCAATAAGCTTATTATAAGTTATTTAACTTGTTTTACTCCATTTTATACTTATATTATCAGTATTTAAACTTTACAAGTTGGGCCCAAATGGGTTAAGCCCAATAAGTTCTTTTTATAAGAGTTTAACTTATTTAGTCCAATTATTAGTCCAACATGTTTACTTAGCTCGTTAATATCCGTATGTCCTATAGTTCGGGTTTTATCGGTTTCTACTTGTATTAGATACTTATATATCAGTATATGACTTTTAAAAACTTTACATTAGACGGGTTTGATCGTCTAAGTTTTATTTTGCGAAAAACGTTAATTTTACGGTAATAGCCGAAAAAGTCGTAAAAATCGTGTTTATAGTTTTATAACTTATAAGTATTATTCCACTACCATTTTTATAATTATACACTTATTTAACCTTTTACATATTTATATAAATAAAATCCATAAGTTAGTGGGTTTTTATTTTACATTTTATACAATATAATTTTGAGTGCTTATATAATAATAATAAACATTAATTCTCAAAATCTGATTTTTATTTTCATCTTCACCAAAACTGCCATATCTAGAGTTTTATATGAAGATAGAAGCTCAAATTTTTATCACATAAACTACATGATATGTGATCCATTTAACTCTCCTATAGCTACTGTTGAATCATCCTCTAAGTATTTCCTAAAAATCGTCCAAAACAGTGAACTCAGATTTGTACCTTAAACTTGTTTTGCTCATATCTCACTCATTACAATGATTCCATTGCATGGCCAACTCTCACATGTGTACAAGACCCATAGCTTACTGTTTATTCATTAATCTATGCCATTTTTATCAGTTCACCGTTTGATTCTTTTGTGACAATCCGTCAATTTATGATTGATATTTTATTCTCAATATTAATTTGAAAATATTATTTTAATGTTACAATAGAACTCACATATTTTTGGGAAGAAATTTGGACTTACGTCTTGGAGTAGCATCGACTACGTCTAAACCGGAGGATTCAACGTTACGTGCTTACGTTTACATACACCGTCTTTGGTGACAGTCCGACATTTCAGAAAATAAATTTATCCGTGAATATTATTTTGGAGTTTTAAATTTGTGTTAGTTCATAAACTCACAAATTTACGAGAAGAGATTAGGACTTACGATTTTATTTTAACGTCCTTTACGACTAAACCGGAAACCTTAGGATTACGTATTTACGTTTTCGAACTCCGTTTTTGATGAGACAATTTTTATTGGATTCGTTTTGTGACGTTGATTCATAATTTATAAAAACGTTTTTCGTAAAACGACCCGAGGGCACGCAAATCGAGGAAACTAGAATCGAGGAGTACCCGTAAATAAGTGAGGATGAGACAAGTGGGACACTTGTCCCACCCCTAAAACCGGCCAAAACTAGCTACTTAACACCCATGAGGTGTCAAGTGTAGCTAACAAGCCTTACACATGTACTTTAGCTTACAAGTTAAGCTTCCACTAACTAAAACCACTAGCTAACACATACCATTCATTTACAACATGCAAAACAACTCAAGTTTCTCTCATCCTCTCTATCTGGCCGTCCCATTTGCTCCACAAACACCACCATTCATACAAAATTTAACCACAAAACATATGTTATAATTAACATATGTTAATCTCCATTCAAAAAGATGAAGATTGGTGCAACTTATAACATCCAAGGAGGAGTATTCATGGTGTCTTGGGGCTGATTTTCCACAAGGTGATCATGAAGATTGATGGTCTTGAAGATGGTCTTGGCTATGCACAAGTTTCTCCATCAAAATCCATGTTTTGATCATAACCTACATCAACTTGGTGGTATAAAGATTGTCCTCCTCAACTTCTTGTTATTTTGATTATGTAAACATGTATTTTATTTCCTATTGTATATGTATATGATGATTATATGATGATAAAAATGTTATGTGGGGATTTGTTGTTGATAAACATGCTTAAAAAGATGAAAGACTATAAGAAACAAGGTTAAAATCTTGGTTAAATTTGATGGCTGTATAAAACAGTAAAGAACCATATGGTAAACTGATAAAATGATGAAGTAGAATGGATTTACAGTAAGCTATGGATATTGTACACATGTGAGAGTTGTCCATGCAATGGAATCATTGTAATGAGTGAGATATGATCAAAACAAGTTTAGGGTATAAATCTGAGGTTACTGTTTTGGACGATTTTTAGAAATTATTTAGAAGATGATTCAACAGTAGCTATAGAATAGTTAAATGTAGCACATATCATGTAGTTTATGTGATAAAAATTTGAGCTTCTATCTCCATATAGAACTCAAGATATGGCAGTTTTGGTGAAAGTGAAGATAAAAATCAGATTTTTGGAAATTAAAGAATATTACTATTATATAAGCACTCAAAATTTAATAGTATAAAATATAAATGAAAACCCACTAACTTATAAAACTTATTTGTATAAATATGTAAAAGGGTAAATGAATGAATAACTTATATAAATGGTAGTGAAATAATACTTATAAGTTATAAAACTATAAACATTGTTTTTACGACTTTTTCGGTTAATACCGTAAAAATTAACGTTTTTGTTAAATAAAACTTAGATGGTTGGACCCGTCTAATGTAAACTTTATAAAACTCATATACTGATATATAGACATGTTTAACAAGTAAAAACCGGTAAAACCCGAACTATAGGACATACAGACATTAACGAGCTAAGTAAACATATCGGACTAATAATTGGACTAAATAAGTTAAACTCTTATAAAAAGAACTTATTGGACTTAACCCATTTGGGCCCAGCTTGAATGTTTAAATACTGATAATATAAGTATAACATGGATTAAAACAAGTTAAAGAACTTATAATAAGTTTATTGGACTTAAAACACGAAAATAGGTGAAACTAGTAAACTAGTATAAAAGTTATCGACATATAACACTAAAATGAGTAAACGAGAATATGTAAACCCACTTGATCATCATATATATAAAATCATCATATGTATACATAATTGCTATTTTATAAAGTCATTGGACATGAGTCTAAGACCGATTATTATTTATATAGGTTTCCGTGATTGAAGCACGTACCGTACGTCTGAATTGCCGATAACCCGCCTTCCCACATCAACGTGAGTTCATAGCCTCGCACTCTTTTAAATATTTTTATAAATGCTTTATAAACCCGCGAGGGAGATAACATGTTAGTTTTTATAAAATAGGACACCATTTGTCCTAATTGTTTGTTTATTGATTTGGACCCGTATGATTGAATGACCCGATTGTATGACCCGATAAATGATTAAAGGACCCGATAGATGAAATTAAATGGATTATTAAAGTTAGGTTATGTCACTAAAAGTCCCATTAGCATGAATTGTGAACTACCGGGATTTGGTAGACGCTTATGCATTTAATAGTACTATTTGGGGACGATCACCCTAGTTCGCGCCTTAACGGTTGATCCCCGTCGTGCCACATTGATTGGTAAGCGAATTTATGTATGAGAAGATTTCCATAGCGTGACCTTTGTGACGACACGCTACTTTAGATGGGCAAATTGAGTATCGGGTTAGCTACCCGTTGTTGGTTTAGTAAGGTAACAATGTCATGCGGCTTATAATAATCCAAAACTAACGAAATACTACTAGACGCTCCGAAGTACGATGTATTGCCTGACTAGCAATACAGGGTCATACTATTGATATTATGTTTGTATTTTGGTTTTCATAACCATATTCATATAACCGTTTTCATTTTTATACAATGTCATAAGACGTATTGTATGATGTTTTTACGACATTGGCTCGTATAATGATTTTTAAGGAAAATGTCTATATTATGATTTTGATGAAGATTTGTATAAAATGACTGTGGCTATTTTATGGCCTATTAAAATGATTTGTACAAAATGATTTTCAGTAATAATTTTATACTGATATTACATTGATGGATTTATTTAAACTCTATGAATTCACTCGGCGTTATCGCTGACATTTTATTTTAACATGTTTTATCTCAGGTACTTGAAGGTAATTCTCGGGAAGACAGCAAGAATTCATGGCCCGCACCTAAATAATTATTTCCATTCAAATACTTTGTAAAACCTGTATTAAATACAATGACTTGGGACCTATGTAAACTTGATATTTATGAATGGAAATGCTTTATTATTAAACGACGCGATTTTTATGCGTTGTCTATGATGTGAGTAATGTGCTATCCCGTAACACCAACTAGTCTTACGCTGTATCGAGTTGTATAAATTTGGGGGTGTTACAGTTTGGTACCAGAGCTCTCGTTATAGAGAACGAAAGATTTTTAAAACCAAGGTTTTGAATAAAACATTTCAAAATCTTTTAACTAAAAACATTTTTCTAAAAATGTCTAAAAATCTTTTGACTATAACGGTGCCGAAGAATTCCCGAGTTACCGACAAGGCCAGACTGAGAAGTGTTATTTTAATATATATATATATAACTTGGATTATATATATATATATGATGTAATTTTATTACATGATTGTTTGATGATTATTTTGATTTTTATACGAGGTATTTATACGACGTAGATTGTCACAAGTAACCCTAACTCCCCTAGTAAATTAATCGAAGCTATTCTCGTAGGAATTCTAGATATCCTAGATCTAAACCAAGTTGCGGATATTTATGATCCCAACAAATGGTTGATATTCATAGAAATATAGATATTACTTGATGGTGATATTGAAAAAGAATTGGCGAGATTAAATCCGATATCGATGTCATGACGATCTTTCCTTATAGAGTGGAGTTTGACAAAACGTTATCACCTGGAAAGATGTCATCTGATTCGTTGTCATCCAATTCTTAAATTTGAAATCGAAAGGGTGAATGTTGCACTTGAGGCTGTCAATGGAACCATTACCCAGAAGCCTCATGCCACTAATACCTTTCCGAGAAGTTTAACTGAATGATCGAGTCATTTCATGCTAGTGACTCATTTGATAATTGTTGTTGTAAGAGCTAATAGGATTGGAAATTAAGTGTTGATTCATATTGAGATTGTATTGCCTTTACAAGGCCGAAGAATAAGGTTGTAAGTATTGGAGAATGAGGTAGAATATTGCATTGAGTATAAGTTGATTGAAACTTGAATAAAGTAAAATTTAACCTGTATGGAATATGAGATTGTTAATATAAGTCGTTAAGTTCTGTGATTGAATTATAAGGTTTTAAATGATTGTAGGTTCGTGTTAAAGGTTGTTCCTAGGCCATTGTCCACTAATGAGGATGCCCAGTGTCCAAGAAATTAATTGAAGAAATCTTCTTTTGAATTGAGACCGATGGATCTTCTAGGACATGTGGAACACCTAATGACTCTTGTAGATTAGTATTCATTGTGGTATCTTTTAAAAATCCCTAACTTAACTGAGATATCAGTTGGTAGGATGAGTTCTGAGAATTGTATGACATAGTGACACATAAAGTGTTACGATACAATTTGACTTGTTTGCGATTAATGAAAAGACTACCTTTGATTGCTAAAATCTACATGTATCGATGTTATCTATCCTTTATTGCTTCATCCTAATGTTCGCATTAGTGATGCAACCATTGAACAAGTACTCATCTTGAATTGAGTTACGTTGTGGATTATTCTTTTTGAGTGCCATCGAGATCATGAACCTCATGATTATTTGGCTAAGCTCATTTCCTATCATATTGTAGTTAATTCTTGGTAAACAAGCTTTCATCACTCTTTTGCAGATCATTCATTGTTTTTATAAGATAAAACAGTATCATTTGAGGAAATTGAATTTTCATCACTATAAGGATTATTCAAAGTGAGATTTATAAGTAATTGTTATCGAAATGAAGTTGTTTATAAAACACCTTGGAAAACTTAATTGTTTTCATAACAAGGAAAATCTTTGTAAATATATTCTTGATTCTTATTTAAGAATTAAGCATGAAAATGTTTTTATTATAAACATGATGATAAAATTTTGACGAACTGAGTATTGCATCGTTAATCTTGAAATTGTATATAGTTGCGCGCCTACATACAATTTAGAATGGACCATGCAAGACTGACTAGTAGTCACCATAAAACTAATGAATAAACACTACATTTTCTTTGAGGATTGTGAAAGATTAAATTTTAATGAGATCTGCAAGAAGTGAAAAATAAGGACATAATGTTAGAGACATCTACATATGTGCCTGTAGCATCTATTCTTCTGAGTCGAATTTACTCATCTGTGGAAATTGTCTTATTTGACAATTGACAATTCTTTTTTGTCCAATTCTCCCGTAGTGAGATTCTTAGGAAAAGTATCTGATTACCAAGTGTTGATACCCGACTTGATGTATTGACGTTCTTATCATTTCTTTTGATTTGATTTCATTTGAATGACCTGGGTAACGATCCGAGGAGCTTTCGAATGCGTACTCAAATTATGAAAACATGGGATATATTCATATTCGTTAAATGTTTTCGTCTGTATCTGATTTGAAATTCTCTCGCATAGATTATGCGTTGACCTTACTCTTTTAATAGTAGTTGTGTATCCTAATATCCCTGAACTTGTGAAGGATTATGAGTTATTATTAGTCTTTTGAGAAGTTCACATCTTATCGACGGCAATGCAACTGGAAAGTTGATAGTGCCCGTAGAATGGATTGATTGATTATGACATGACGACATTGTCTTAATTGATGGGAACTCGAGTAGAATTCCCCTAAATGATAAGATGTTGATTATCAAAAGTGATCTAAATAATTCTTGATGGGTAACCATATCCTGCATTTAGACTTGAAATTATAACGTGAATGGTTGTGAATAAGTCATAGATATTCTAATCTAGAAAGAACCTAATATGAATTTATTAAAAGATGTTTCTTTTATCTGAAACTTTAAGTAAGTATTTGTTTATGAATTACCTAGACTTTCGCCATCAAGGCAAGTAGAATTTGGTATTGATTATATAACCGGTGCTGCACCCGTGGCATGTGCACTGTACGTCAGCACCATCTGAATTTAAGGAATTACCGTACAACTGAGAGAGTTGTCGGAGAAAGATTTTATTCTACCAAGCCTGTCATCATGAAGAGCTATGGTGTTATCATTCCTTATAGTAATAGGTTACTGTGACTGAGTAAATTGACAATCGAAAACGAAATCCATAACTCGAAATGGAAGATTTGTTCGATCATTTACAAGGTTCTAGC